>JARKHS020032182.1:0-136465 GCA_030143305.2 Amblyomma americanum
GCGGTTGCCTTATAGTGTGAAAAGGTGCGTGCTTAAGATCGCGAAGGAATTTTCCTGCTCAGCTGCGCCGAATGGGAGTAATGTATTCATGCTAGCATTAATAAAATTAGCCAGCATTCAAGCCATTGAACAGTCGTCAGAGAGAAAAGAACAAACACGGAATGGTTTTCACAGAACACAAGGCTTCGAAAGAAGAATCATGCACTGACCAAAGAAAGCGGACGGGGGAAACATTTGACATTTCGGTACACTTACCGATCACAGGGAGTAGAAGATTCAGTTCTTGGTTGAAATAGGACAGAGGGAAATTACCACGTGCAGATTACAGAGGTTTCTATTCGTCGGGATAATAACATGATGGGTGATGTGTGTTTGTGGTGACTGAGTAAAAGACCGGCTGCTGCGTTCTCTTTTTTTTTTCTGCGGCACGGGAGTAGCCGCAAGTGTTGCGATGGTTACGCTCGTCAGCATGATCCGCAAACACGTGGAATGCTTTTTCGTCTTTCGTGACATCACGTTGGTGCTGCTTCAGTGTTGAAAATTTTCAAGAGGGAGGGAGAAAATCTCCCTCAGGAAATCTACCGCTCGCTTCCTGTGGGGTGAATATTTTTTAACTTCGCCGATGTACACGTGGTCAACCAACCCCCTAAAACACCCCAATAGAGTTATCGGCGTCTAACGGGATTAACGTAATTTACCGTCAGAGAAACCGCCCCGTTCGAGTATATCAGGAGAAAGCACAGCCGACTGCATGTGTGCAACTGGATGAAATAAAGTTAGCGCGTTGTGTGCCGGCCGCGTCGCATCTGTTTTGCGTGCACAAAGAAAGTGAAGTTTGCCTCTTGAGCGCATAACATGTACACATTGCAGACAAACGTTAACAGGGGACGCCATAACTTGCTAATCCAGTTTACGCATTTCTTTACCGAGATTTTGAGGTGTGCAAATGAAAGCTGGAAGTGACTGCTGGAGCGTTTTCTAACAGACACACCACGTTTATTGAGATCTGCCATTAGAGACCTAACTGCAGTTACAACAAAATAGCATGTTTAGTTTATTTATGTCGACGCCTGTACGAGTAGTAATAACAGGCCGCCTTTGTTGATAATGGATTTTATACTGAGCTATGCGCAGTTGAGGTCATGCTTGATCAGTGGAGTGACTTTTCTGGCAAGTAAGCCGACGCAGTATTCCACTTAACGAAATATAGCTTAATATCTTTGGCTCTCAGAGCGGGCATGAAACTTTCAAGAACTCTCTTCCGCGACCAAGTATGTTGGTGGTGGGCTGCCATCCCTGTGTCCTGCATTTTCTGGCAGAAATTTGAAGCACACCAGAGGTACGGGCTGGCGTAGGAAAATAAGTGCAGCCTTTAGCCTACACAGGCGGGCCCTCGGCAAGACTGCCGTCCTAAAGCAAGTCATCCACACATGTTCATGCCTCATATCGACGGGACCGCTCGTAACGAATGGGTCTCGTTCAACGTGAGAGGCATTTGGACAAAGACTTTCCACAATCATTTTTTTATTTGCCCGCATCAGTGCAGAGACATCGGATGGCTCGTGGTCCTGGGTGATACATGTGAAGGAAAGGACGACGCCAGGAGGAGCGCGGCCAGTCTAGGTGATGTTCTGGCGGGTCTAGACGAGGATGCCTGGAAAGGGGGAAAATGGAACAGTGGGGCTGTGAAGACGCGGCCTGGCTTGAGTACTGCCATTCGGTACAGTTATTCTTTCAAACAACGAAAGAAACGAGAAGCGCGCTATGGGCACTTAGTAAACGAGCTGAGGCAGTCATCGAGAGGTAACAGTTTACGGGCACGAGTGCGAATGGGTTGGGCGTTGCGAAAGCGACATTCGCAGTCAACAGGGCCAAAATATGGCCGTGTACAACGCCTGGCCACTAGTCGAACAAAAATTACAACGCGGCCCGAAGAACACGAAGGCTATCACGTGACGTAAAGAAAGATAAGTTCCACTACAGCTGCGGGATGTGGAGTAGACGTGTGCGCTGCCCACACAGCATATCGACGTGTCGGTGTTGCTGGACGCGGCAATCGCATTAGGCTCACACAAAGAGCGGATCATAGCGTGAACAAAAACAGCTGAGCTGCAGTAAAATATGCCCTGTCTCCTATTGTACTGCACACTGTACATTCGTACAGCCTGCCCACTTGCCCAGAACAGTCCTTCCTGGACTGGCTTGTGCTCCTTTATAGGCAACTTCGTACTTGCCCAACCAAGTGCCAACAGACGGCCACATCACGACAGTGGTCTAGCAGGCTATGTCATAGTGGCGACTGGCCTTTTTTTGCCGATTAGAACTTGCATCTTCGCACAGGGCTAGACGAAATAGAAGAACGCCGACTCCACTCACCTCTGACACACCAGTAGCCTCCGCAGGGCTTGGGGCAGCACTCGAGGCCGATGGCGGCGCACTCGCCCGGTGTGCACACGGTGTAGGCGCAGTCGCTGAAGACGCCTTCGTTGCTGGGGCATGCACCCATGGCTGGGGCAGACGCAGCGCACAGCAGCAGCAGGGCCATCACGATGGCAGCGCTGGACTTCATCTCGTAGGGTGCAACAGCGGACTCGCTGCGTCGACAGTGGCAGAGTGCGTGAATCTGGCAGGCCGCCTGCAATCATCCAAGTTTATGTAACAATGGTGTAGTACACTATCAGCGTGTGGGTGGAATAGTCACTTTCATTTAACCAATGAGAGAAACAGTTAAGAAACGCCCAAGTAAGAAACACAGGACACGCGCTGTATTGAAATCACTCTTTCAATCGTAAAACATACTAATATACAACGTCATCACGTTGTCGAGAGAAGCAAAATGCTAGACGCTGGACACGTGTACGCGCGATTTAAACTGGTGCACAGAACGTTTACGGCGGTATAAAGAGGCCCAAAAGATACCAGCATGTGTCAGCTATCGCCTAGTGTTCTGGAAGCAGACAACTTTTGGGGGTATTTTACAATGAAGGCCTTACTGTCGTACGCATAGTCTTCATTTTGTTAATAGACACCTTCAATTATTTCGCCTATCAACAGTTTTTAGAAGCAAAGAAAGAAAAAGAAGAACTATAATCGGGCGAAACTGGGCTGCTCACGCATGCCGTTCGGATCTAGTCGGCTGGTTCAAATATCCGCTTTCTTTGCGGCTGACTTACAGTCGACAGGAAAATGTCTTTCTTCAGTCCAAGAAGGGAAGTATTGCCAGCGAGGGAAAGGGAAAACATATCACATAAGTACCACCTCGAATGTCGGAAAGTAACCAAGCTCAGGCACCCGCCATGCAATTCATCTCGTGTTCGGCTCAGATAGAATAATCTTCTCTGGCCTCAACTGTCTCCTCTAGCAAACTGATTCCCGTGATTCCAGTCAATATGCACGCATGCATACGATGCCACGCATTTAGCACGACGTTCAAGAACACCTAGCATACATGAAATGTACTACACTCAGGCTGAGGGCTGAGCTTTTCGATGCCATCCTCGTCTCCCCAATACACGGATAACTCTTACGTAAGTCTTCACGAGCTTCATCCTGGTCAACTCTATCCATAACTTTCTCGCCGCAGCCCCACCTTAAAGTCGCTTCGCTTTATCCAGCCCTATTATCTATAGACACCATATAGCCAAGCGCTACAGGCCTCATTTTTTTTCTGCCCTTTTCATTCTCGCCCTTTGATTTCCTGGCCCATTTTTCACGCAGGCCTCATCTGCCTTCTTTAGGATTTGAGCAGGCTAACATGCTCTGTAGAATTGCAGGCAATCTTGTAATCATTTCTCTCACTCGTCAGCAAGACATACATGCCATCGCCAACTTCTCCCAAAAGACGGGACTTACCGACTAAATACACGTTTGTCGTTGCCGCTCAACACCTGACTGACCTCGCGCTCAAACTGGCTGGGAGCTCATCCACCTCAGTGAGCAAGATGCGCCCTTCCTTCTCAGCGTAGCATTAATATCTATGGTTCGACTTCCCGGACGGTTGCGAAGCTAACCATTTGCTTCACCAGCCAACGTCAGCTAAGATAGGTAGCACTAGCTTAGTAAAATTGGATTCAGTGCTAGAGCTCTTACCTCTCTGTGTGTGAGTGCTTCAAGACCTTTGTCATTTGCCTATGCAGTGTTGGCTGAAAACTTTTTGTTTTCTGTTTTTGGTGAGTGAGTGAATTAAAAGCGTTGTTCTTTACTTTTGCTGTGTGTGCTGCAAATGAGCTCATTTCTTGTTCTTCTGTCGGTGTTTATTCGTATATCTTATGCATATTGTATTGTGTACTGTTCTCTTAACATTCAAGCTGTTTTTGATATCTCATTATTGTTACTTTTACTGACGCTTGCACTTTTTTTATATGTTGTGTAGTGTTTGTGTTTGTTTTATGTTATGCTGAACTGTACATCGTCGGACCAAGTCGTTGCTATGAATTGGTGAAAAGGGGTAGCCGGAGCCCCTATGCAACACCAACCTCTCCTTTACTGTTCATGTCAATAAAAAAAAGGTTGCACACGTACTCGGTCGCATCATCCGTCTACGACAGGGATAGGGGAGCATATTGCAATCCTTCCAAAGATTATTTTGTTCCTACCTCATAAGTACGACCTTGTGTGTATGCGGTTCTATATGGGGGGGGGTGTAGCTATGGAAGCTTAGAGGTTGTCAAAAGTAGTTATGTGAGACTCAGGCGAGAATTTTACTCAAGGAAGTGCCTAACAGTCCGCGTTTCGCCAGTGATGAGCAGTTTTTCAGAATTTAAAGAGGGGGCCGCAGAGGACGCTATGAATGTCAAGCAAGCAGCCAGCATAAGACTGACATTTAGCGCGGAACCGCAAAAAAGAGAGAAGGACAGGAGGAGCGGTAACTGACAATTGAAGGTTTTATTTCAGAGGCATACTCCAGGAAACTAACGTGCATGCCCGGCCGCACATTTTAAACATGTACGCGGAAAGATTTGTGGTTACAGGAAGGAAAAAAAGCATATGACAGAAAAACCGTGACATACAAAGAAAGTTCAAGCATCGTTGCGGACGTAAAGATAGAAACCCTGTAAAACCGAGAATTTAGAAACAAAAAATCTCTTTGAAGAAGAACAACCGACATATCACTTAAGCTCATGTCCCTTGTCAACTTGAAATTGAGTGACACTGTAAGAATCTCCATTACCAGCTTTCCTTTCCAGCATCCAGCAATTTTTTCAATCTTGTCAAGCGGATGACATTCACAGCCTTAATAATGTGTAGGCACGTGGCTACCATAAATAAGCGGCAACATCGGCGTCAGCGGCATTGAAGTGTCGAGAAAAGCTGGTGGCCCATCCCCTGCCACCTAAGTCACGTAACCTTGTGACATCATCACAACTTGCCCACTGTCGCAGGTGAAAACCTTCCCACCGGATTGTGAGAAAACTGCCCACCGTGGCAGGTGGCAGTTAATGACTGCTTGCGAGGGGCTGCGGTTTAAGCAGCCACCTGCCGGGGCAGTGGCGCATCGCTTAACCACTGGTTTAAGCGCTTAGCAACAGGTTAGGACACATTTAAGTGACGCATTCAGAACTAAAAAAATTCCTGCAAGTTGGCGAGAGAGCAGAATGACCCCGATATACAAAGGTTAAAAGATAGAATTTAGTCCTATAGGCCTCTAACGGTGACATCGGTACTGCATAGATTAGCAATGCAAGCCATCAAGGATCAAATACAAGGTTGGATTGAAGAGGCGGAGGTTTTCGGAGAACTGCAGAATTGATTCACACAAGGACGTAGATTAGACGACAACTTGTTCGCAGTCGCCCAGTGCATCGAAATGCTGCAAGTGAAGAACGACTGCTGTGGATGGCATTTTCAGACATCAAAGGGCTTGTAAATCACGCCCTGTTCTGGAAAATTTTGCCAAAAGAGGGCATGGACCGTGCAATAATATTTCATTAAAGGAATTCTACAAAGAACAAGGTAGCTGTGAATTGGCAGGAATAGGAATGCGCAGAAAGATTTGCGGTTAAAATGGAACTTAGGCAAGGATGCCCCTCGTCACCATTCCTATTTATGCTGTACATCAGGGAGAGTTAACGGAAGATTGAAACGAGCGGATTAGGGTTTACTGAGATGCAGGGGCGAAGAGGCTAATCGTGGAGACAAGTCGCATAACAGGATTGACAGAAGCCGATGACATCATTGTTCTAGCAGATGGCGCCAGTGTCCCTGAAGATTTGGCAAACATTTTCGGAAAAGTGGCGGAGGCCCTAGGAATGAGATTTAGTGCTGAAAAATCGAGAGTCATTGTATATAATGATGAACTTGGTACGATAGCGCTACAAAACTTAACTTAGAGCCCCATAGTTAAGGCCTACAAGTATTGTGATATATGGATAAATGATGGCCGAGACTACATGCGAGACCAAAGCGAGCAAATTAAAAAGAAAGCAAAAAGAAATGCAGCTGCGATACAGAATCTGGTGCTTAGGGATATAACAAACATGAAGTTATTCGTGGAATCTGGAAAGGCGCTACGGTACCGGGCTTGTTTGCTATCGCTGTGGTGTGCTTGGGATCTGCCACAAATTCGGCACTTAAATAAAGCAGAAGGCAGTCAGTAGGTTTGCCTTGGGGGAACATGGAAACACTACTAATGAAGCAGTTCAAGCGGATACGGGATGGTAAACATTCGAAACGCGTGAAGCAAAAAGTACGGTGCAGTATGAAGAATGGTTGAGACATGCATGAGGAGCGATAGGAAAAAAAAATTCTCAAGATCTTGTACCGTTGCTTTGATGTCCTACATGGAGGTGAAGAACTAGATGGCTTGCTAATAAATAAAAATGGCTCAGATACAAATACAAAATTGTCAGATAGGTTCTACCCTGCTGAAATTCCTTTCTAGCACTCACCGTCTTCTGGTAGCTACACATTAGCCATTTACCGGACAGGGCGTATCTGCCACAGCTAAAACAGCGAACTGGAAGCCAGTCATTTAAAAGTCGCAGCGATCTCCAACAATAGGATATGATCCCTTTTCCAATGGCTAAGTGAGGGTTTAAGCTACGAAAGAACAAAAGAAGGCAGAAATTAAAGGGTGAAAATGCTCTTCCGCAAGCGGGAGGTGAATAAAACCTTCAGTTGTCAGCGCTCGCCCTTCCTTCATTCCTCGTCCTGGGTTTCCGTGCTAAGGCTCTCTGTCAAACAAATTAACACCTAGCCCTAAGCTCCACTTCGCTTAAGCAAGCATAAGGTTTGTTGAGGTAAATCCTTAAATCAGTAAGTCAGTTTGAGTCAGTAGCCCGAATGAAACCTTTCGGATGGGTCTTTGGACAGACGATTAGGAGTAATGGATGGATGCATCCTAGAAGCCTACGTAACGGAACGGTGCGTTGGCTGGTGGCGCGACACCAGGCTCAGAAATTTTCGATTATTTTTAAAAACATTTTCCTTCAACAGACACTTTCTCTGAATGACCGCCTCTCTCCAACCTACAAGTTGTGACAAGTTTGATTCCAAAAAATTCATTGTTAGGTCACTTCCCTACTTCGAGTGCTGCAACCGTTTTTTTTTCACTGATGTCTACCGCGGACACGCTTACGTTATCTTCTATTACTCCTGAACACACTCATATACGTGTCCTAGATGCGGCTTGCTTGGATTGAGGCACCCTACCTTTATAGTAAGCGTTGCGCCATCTAGCGACATGCAGAAGAGACGGCTATACCGCGCGAAGGACGATTTGCAGTTAAACGTGCAGGCGAAAGCGAGCGGCGAGCAAAAGAGGGCGCTGAGCAGTGCAAAGGGCGCAGACCTGCGCTCAACCAATACAAAGGCGACAACCCAATACCCGATATCCGATACAACCGATACAAAGGCTACATCTTTATCATCATCATGAGCTGAAGCTGCGTGGTAAGAAGCAGTGCCTTACGCACTTCTGCCCGAGTGTCCTGTAGTGCTGGCGATAGGTGGTTCAGGTGTATGGTAGGCGGCTTTTAGAGAACAGTTGTGAAGAGGCGGGAGCAAAGACATTGGAGTTGGGTGGATTGCTTTGGAAGTAAGTTTCTTCTTTTTTGAAGCCGAGAGCTCCACTGCATCGCGGTTTATCGATTCTGGGTGCTATTAATACTCCAGCTGATTTGAATGAATCGTGCCATTCACGGAAACTTCAATCGGCCCGAAATTTAACCATAGCCCAATGAAGAGAATCGGGTTTTTCGAGGGAACAAGTCACACATTTCTAAATTACTTTTAAAAATTACAGTACTTCCCTACTTCCATAAAATTGCACAAATTTAATTAAATTCCATTAGCGATTCTGCTCCCAAAAAGTAACATTATATTTAAATTACTTTCTAGCTTTCTTGCGTACAAAGAACATTGGTCGCTGGTCTCGGAAGCATTTCAGGTTTCTTAATTTTTGCCCAGCAGTAGCAACTGATGCTTAAAAGTTGGCGTCGAGAATTTTCACTCGCTTTGAAGAAAGGGCATCTTTGGCCATGCTGAATAGCCGGCCTTCTGGTGCAGATGACGGCAGTCCACTGTTCTAGATTAAAAGCTTAAAAAAGGCCTAAATACAACTCAAAAATCGTAAAATCTCTGACGTTGCTATTCATGCGGCGGTGAATTCAATTGTTAGATATGTCTTGTAGTTACGCCTTGTTGGTTCTTGAGAATGCTTCGTCCGTGGCAGTTGTGGGTGCTGCAGCGATTTCATGTTCACAGTGACGTATTTGGAGCCAGCGGAACCTTGTGCCGTGGCCTGGTACTAACTAATCGGTAGAAGCAAAATTTAAAAATAATCAGTCCGCTGAGCTGCGCGCCCTGCCGTTCAATTTACACACCATCAGTAGCTCTCTCCCGAAACGAAATGGAGTAAGGGAAACACCAAAATCTCCCTCAAAACAACTCAAGCACATTCTTTGGTCTCCCTGCCATCCCTGTCAAACTCCGTCTCAGCCAACATATCCCCTCCCTTCTTCAATTCCTCGTAGCTCGGACTGTTAGAAAGATAAGCCAGTGCGTCTAAACAAAGGAAACAGATGCGCGCCCAAGCACTCTTCACCTTTACTGGGGCTCGTGACACAAACAAGCGGTGAATCCAGCGCCTTGCTGCCGGAGCTGCCTTCATGGCTTGAAGCCTCCGAAACAGGCCGCTTATTGGGTGGTACTGTCCACATCACAGCTTCCGTTCGGGAACGTTCGCGCCATATGCGTTTCCACATCCCCCTCCGCACATTGTAGCGACGATCGTAACCGGACATCGACGTGCCCTTGGCCGATATAGCAATATCACGTGGTATATAGCTATAGCACGTGCACTCCCCCTGTTACACTGGCCTATGCTTACCGCGCGTCGTCCGTGCTTTCGAGGCGCCCTACCTGGCATAAGAGAGAGCAAAGCTTTGTTAACGCAACGAACAGCTGTAAATTTTGAGAAAAATGAATTTTGAAAGTAATTACTTTTATTGTCACGTTACAGCTCCGAAGTAAATTATTGCATTAATAAATTTAATTACATTATTAAATTACATTAACTCGTTACAGAACGCGGATATTTGGAACTACTTTCTATATCGAACACGCAGATTAGCCCTTTGAAAATCGTTCAGTAAAGTCGCCCACTATAGTGAACTCCGGTTTCGCCGGCGAATTAATAAATCGAACTGCCCGCCGGACCTCCGCAACCGGCGCTTCTCATAACGGCACTCTTGGATGACTTTTGGCTCATGGAGACGGGGCGGCTGCGCGGCCTTGGGCACATTCTGGCAGCGCTAGCACTATGAAGCCATTTTGAAAGGTTAACGTGGGCAATGCTTGGGGGTGGACTTCGAAACCTTGCACTCATTTTCGACGCCACATTGCTGTAGCGGCGGCCCTCACCTGGTATGCTTCGCTCGTTTCGCTGCAGAAAGCATTGCGGAAACCAGTTGTAGCTTCATTTTAATGAGAAATTAGGCTGTTTATATACTGGTAGCACGATAAACCTCTTAGGATATTGAGGAGCGTTGAGCTCTGGAATTCGCTGCTGCCTGGAAATGTCCGATCGCTACCTACTGAAGTATTTGGTGGCCATCACTTGTTAGTGAGATTTTTATTTTATTTGTATTTACACGTTTGTATTTTTCTAGACGACTTTTTCTCTCATAGCCCACTCCTGCTATAGCCATATTAAGGCAGCAGTATGTGTAAATAAATAAATAAATAAATAAATAAATAAATAAATAAATAAATAAAAAAGTGAATAGTTCCAAACAACTGTTCGCTGCAGCTTCGATGCGTAGGAGGTTAGCTGTAGCGACGCCTAGCGAGTGGTGCGCTGGCAGCTCGTTGACGGGTGACACATCATTGCAAGAAGCACGTCACTCGCTTGAGTGTAATGTACTTTGCTTCCAGGCTACAGACACTCATCTATAGACATTTTCTATATATCAAAGTATAGATATATCGAACTATTTCGCGATCTCCTTCGAGTTCAAGAAATACGAATTCGAGTGTTCCAGACCAGAAAAATAATGCTCCAGCTACGTCACAAATTACCTAAAAAGTAATTTAATCACAATAATTAAGTTACCGCCACGTCTGAACCAAGTGAGGTGGTCGACGATCACTCCCCCTTTATAATCACGAGTAAGAGAAGTTGGGCAACGCGTTTCTACTGAACCTGGATTGGGAACGGGATAGGCAATTTTCACCCTTGTTTTGAGACAGTTTACTCCATTAGGCACTGAAGAAAGGCGTTTTCGTGTCGTGTGCAAAGGCCGACCTCAAAGGAAAATGCAAATTTGAACTAGCCGAGCCGCTCAAAAAGGTGTGCATTGCCGTCCCTTTTCGGTATATGTATGCTGCTTTGTTTTGTCGGTGTAGCCAGCTGGCGATAAAGATAACAGAAGCACCGCAAGGAAACACAGGGGAAATCCGTGCGAAAGCCAGGTTTGGGTTTCCTCTTCGCAAAAGGAGGTTGAGTTCCTGAACGATATGTTGTCTCCGACACGTGCTGTGGTATCCTTGCACTTGTTTGGTGTCATATACGTTCTGTTAGGAAGGATGCAGGCGTATTACGTTTGCTGTCCATATTTTTTTTTAAATTTTTAGATCCCGGGAGAACTTCCCTTGTATAGCTGTGCGATGCAAGAATATAAATGTAGTATCAAGACAGCTCATGTGCTGCGCTCCATTTTCTGATTGGTTACTTGAACTTGAAGACTCCGCCCACTCCCAGACAGGATGGCACGCTGTTGCTGCATATACAGGGTTCGCTGCCTGTTGACGGCCAGAATCCCGCGCACTGCCATTGTCGAAAGAGCGAGTCCACTGTTTCACGCTGCGAGATGAAGTCCAACGCTGCCATCCTGATGGTCCTGCTGCTGCTGTGCGCAGCGTCGGCACCGGCCATGGGTCTGTGCCCCAGCAACGAGGGCGTCTTCAGCGACTGCGCCTACAGCGAGTGCACTCCGGGCGAGTGCGCTATCTTCGGCCTCGAGTGCTGCCCTAAGCCCTGCGGGGGCTCCTGGTGCGTCAGAGGTGGGTGCAGCAGACGTCCCTCTGTTTGTTCGGTTTGTCAGCGTGTGGAGATGTTACGAGACAGTCGTGTAAAAGGAAGGTTGTCCCTCAAGCACATAGATAGCGTGACAGTGCACGCGTTTACGGCGATTCATGTCCGGTCCTCTGAGCGAGCACGAAGTTGAATCGCACGGAGGAGAAGCTGGACATCTCGAGACCAACGCCGATGGTGTATGGTTAACCTTGCATGTCTGGACAAGTATAGGTGGCCAGTACGGATGCAGTATACAGTCGGAAAAAAAAAGTTCACAGGACGTGCTTGCTGAAAAACAAATTTACTACAACGATTTCACGCGGCCTGCTTGCTTTGTATTTGTTTCCAATATAGTTCATCCGACTTTTGCAGGTGTTTCAGGTAATCTGCTTCCTTAAATTTGCTGAAATTTCGTACTCGACATTTGCATACCACGAAAGTTTGGTGCCGACTCTACAATAGACTAGGTTGAAGGGAATTTTTTTAGTTCTGCACGACCTTTGTTGCGATCTCACGCTGTCGGCTTTCAGCGGCATTGGAATACTGACTGCCAAGGCTAGCAGGACGTGTTTAAACACACCCGCATATTAACTATGCGCGTACGGCATTTTTTTCCTTTCTAGGTATCTTCGGCTGACCCCTGGCATTTAAGGACCTGGCGCACAGCTTACAACCTAGCGTTGTCCTCCCTGAAGCGAACAGACTTCAGCCCTTTCCGCTGATGCGGGAAAATAAACGGATTGTTCATTACCTTCTTCTCTTCTAAATATTTCAGTTGACTTGGAGGCCGAAATGCAAAGAAAAAGCGATGCGAGCTGCTGCAATGCCCCGCACGCATCGATATTTTGCCAGGAAGTGCACGACCAAGAGTGCTCGCCTTCGTTTCGGTCACCAGCGCCTAGCCGGTTCATGGAAGCCGTTGAGTAGAGAATTAAGCCTTGAAAACTTCAGGCCTGCATCCAGAGGCCTCTTTCATTATGTGAACGACTGCTTTTTCGTCTTACAAATACAAAATGGGTTTGTAGGATTCTATATACATGTACCACACGCACACAGCCGTGGATACATTTCACCGTCGAGGAAGATGGCAGCATGTTCTTTCCGACGTTCATGCTTTGTGCTCGGGTAGCGAGCTTGGGTTCTCGGCGCACATAAATCATACTTACACCAGACAACCCATCGGACTCTCATCATGCGTAACGACCACGTGTGTCTTCGCTTGTTTTTAAAATCTGGCACTTTTATTGTGGTAAAGCCTGAGGAAGGCTTTAAGAACCTTCGTTGGTCATCAAAATCAACGGCTGTCCTCCTAATTTTTTGTGATTTTATAGAAAAAGATGTCCTGTGTCCCAAAAACTGCAATCGCCATACCGTGCCGAGCGCATGCCATGGCAAACCTTACACGACCCGGACATCATTCGGGCATGAAAGATGTGTTTGGGAAATATGACGCGATGAAGCAAACAGCATAACATGGTGCTGAACGTGAAGGAATTGTCAGACGCGGTAAGTTCCTTGGTGTCATTTTTCTGTATTTCTTGCTCGGACTGGTAAGCTTTTCCACAGTACTTGCGCGAACTGGGTACAAAGAAAGTTTTTTGGTGCATATTTGCGAGTACCTTTCAGCAGTTTTCTTTACAACACCGGCTCAAAACCAACCTACCAACAAAGAACTGTTTTCGCAGTACAATGCAGGCTGTTGAGACTGGAGATATTTTGACTCTTCGCGGAATTTTTGGGCGGTATGTCCAGTGAAATCAAGGTGGACAAGTAAACAGGAATGCATTATCACGGCGCCAGGCCCTGCCATGCCGCCCTTTTCCACTTCTGATAGAAAGGAGGGACGCCTGCTCTCCGACGATGAACATTTAGACTAGATGGCGAGCTTGGCTGGCACAGCGAAGTCAGCATGAGTCCGCTCCGGGCTAATTGTGTGGGTACGGATAGTTGAATGCGACATGACCCACATTGGACCGAAAAGCGCACTACCAACAATGCCACGAGCATCCCTTCTAGTTATATTTCTCTTAAGGCTGGAGAGGATTGCAACAGCGACTAACAGTGGGCCTACCCGTTATTAATCAGTAATGGCTAGCTCGATTTTTAGATGATAGCTGCATGGTCGACACTCCTGGGCACGCGCGTCGTTGGTCTGAACGGAAAAGTCCAGATCTTCACAGCGGCCAAGAAGAAAGTTGGCTTCTCGGACACACGTGTTGAGCGCCTACCACTGCTTACACAGCAGACGCTGTACGAAATCACGAAAGAACGAATAGCGAGCAGGTACAGAGGAAGAAGTGGTGGCCGGCTGCGCATGTCAAAATTGTGCGCAGGACATGACATGCGCAGCAAGAAAATGTGCACCTTTTTGATTGACTTAAGTTAGTCTGCTGACGTAAATCATTGACTTGGCAGCCTTTCTAGAACTGTGAGACGATTTTGGACAACGTATACTTGTGCTGCCTTTGAAGGGTGGTATTTACTATCCTTCACTTTGAAGGGTGCCTTTGAGGGGTGGTACTGATAACAGGCAAGTTCGTGCTTCGTAAGAAGGCGACAACGTCCGACGGAGGTTCAGTGAAAAATGAGGGTCTGAGGGCATTTCGAATAAGCGCCGTGAGTAACTAGATAACTGCAGGAAGAGTTTTCGCACCGGTGGCAGCAGGGGATTTTAGCACAGCGCAGACCCTCTAACGGGGAAATATGCTGAAACAATCGGACGTCCGCTGCGTGTGCGCGTCGTAATTTTGCCGTTGAGCACTCGCAGTGGACACCCGGATTGTACGGTATACGTCCACGCTGCACTATCCTAAGACATTATTGGGTCTCAGCAGAAGCGGCCTTAATAAAGCGGAGCCTTATTATCTGCTTGCCCGGCCATCACGCAGCCAGATACAGCAGCATTTAATACTAACTGGATATTTCTGAAGCTGCAGCAAATATAACGTTTGCTTCCGAGCACATAGGTAAGTTGTTGCGGAAAAAAACTAGTTCGTTCGCTTCTTGTTTCCAGATCCTAATCAAGAATCCAAAAACACACAAGATTGCCTGCTACAGTTGCAACTTAGCGTACAAGAGCGCTGTCTTCAGCTTTAGTTGCGATCTGTTGCTGGATATAGAACTGAAAAAAGCAGCAGTTGTACTCCAACAACCCAATATACCCCACCGATTTCTGCATTACTCCCCTAAGAAATAACGCCCGTAGATAAAAGACATCTTTTTGGTTTAGAATATTTAAACAAGTGAGATGCATAATTATTGAGCTTATAATTTTGCCTTGTGATTAGCTTTTTGTTTAGGTAGCAATAAAGACTACTCCGTTGTCGTGGTGGAACCATGTGTCGGGAATGGGGGTGGGCGCAGCTGAATTGCTATTCTAAATTATATCCAACAACAGTGAAAGTAGAACGAGAGAAAGACCGCTATCACGAGCATGTAGATCAGCGCACATCGGCGTGAGCTGAATGTTTACTCCACATGGAATTCATCGATGGCTGAAATGGAACAAAACATTGCGGTACACTCGTATACTTTTAGTCTCATTGGAAGTACTTATCGTCTGCTCAGTGGCGTACTTAGATTTACAGAAAAAGCAAGAAAGGCAATTTGCTTAAAAAGAGAAGCACAACAGCGTGCGCTCCGAGCTTAAATTCAACCCTGGTGGAAAAATAAGGCAAGGGGGCTGAGACGGTTGTACGCAGCACAGTCCTTTCATGCTCACCTTTCCGCGACTATTCGGCTATTCAATGTGGGGAAGTGCGATGGCCTGATCATTTCCTGTGTGCATTTCGATACAAGGCGCCTTTGAATGCAGCCACAGTTAATGCTGTTGTCATGGAAATATTGAGTAGCCAAGAAGATAACACGTTTGGGTGAACTGTTTCCGTCAGTTCTCTTCGCATGTGCGTGACGATTCAAAAAGGAAGCGATCCGGCTGTGTTATCCCGTTATACTTAGTGGTACGGCCAGGGACACTTTGTTTTTCGTTCTGTTTATCATCCCACAATAAATTTTGTGTTTGTTTTTATTTCTAAAGCACTACTTCAGGGTGTCGAACCTAACAAAGAATCTTGTGGCCTCCCTGACATTGAGGTTGCAGAAATAAAATAAATGTTGCCGCGGCTGAGTTTCGATCCCGCAGCGGCGCGAACAGACCGGCTTCGCAAGCCAATGCTCGAGCGCACTATGATATCACCGTAGTTTCTTCTTTTTTACATGGAAATCAATAAGATATCCATAAGCTGTCCATAAGCTTATCCATAAGCTAGCAAATGTTTTACGTGCACGCTTACTATTCCGCGATGCAGACACACATACTCATGTATTCGTACACTGCACTCCACAGGCCCATCAAAATTGCTGGGGACATGCTCACGTGTCAAGAATCGGCAACCATTTAGGCGGCCTGGCCTGCGTAGCATAAAACCCCCGCCCCAAGGCTCGCTGCTCACTGAACAGACTCCGATGAACGAGGTGGTTCTGCGTGTCGATCCATCATGCGGCTCTTCCGCAGGCTAAAGAGTCAAATCAGCATTAACAGGTCGCACGGAATACCGGAGTCTTTCAGGACAGGCAAGAACCTTATACTATCTCCGTAGCTAATCACGATTCGTGTTAAACTGCAAGGTACTCCCGCGCTGGGCACTGCATATCGCCATCTTCATCAACTTTCATCTGCTGCGCGAACAGACTAGATCAGCTTACCTTCAGAGAGCTTAACCAGTCTCTCATATCGCCAGACGCGCAGACGACCTAGCGAGTCAAAACTATGAGCCAATAATGCTAAACATATGGTTTCGCATGTCTACTATATTTAATTACATTAAAACCCCGCTACATTTTTTGTCCTTCCCGCTTTGTTGGTACACCGTTTTTTATCGCGAAGTTGCAGCTTGTTTTTGCGTACTTTAGTGCGTGCTGTCTCGCATATCCAGGGCGTTTAACTTAAGGAAACGCAAATTTAAAAATAGGCTTTTTGATTTAGAAGAGCGCTTTTTTTTGCATAGCATTGTCAGCGGTGTAGTAACCATTGTCAGTGCTTTAGTACATCAGAATACAGCTAAGACGTGCTAACTAGACGGCTGGTTAACTAAAACTGAATAGTTCACTTTTTAACTTCTACTGTACTTTAACTTCAACTTACAGCGTCCCGAAAACATGTATTTCGGGGCGATGTAGCCAAAATCTGTTCAGCCACAGCACTGAGGGTAACTGAGTTTTCGATATCCTACAAACAGTTATGAATATTACTTACACTAGCCCACATGCCACTCAATTATAAAGGAGTCTAAGAGTAACTGTTTAAAAGTTAACTATTCAATATTAGCTAACCAGTTTGCTAGTTAGCATGTCTTAGCTAGGATACTGTAGGATGTACTACCCCGCTGAAAATGATATGCCGAAGAAAGCGCTGTCCAAACTCAAAAAGACTATTTTTAAAAACTGCACTGTACGGCGAAAAACCCTGTATATGTAGATTTTTTTACTGTTAATTCCCACGCGCGCTGCAAAAAGGTAAAGGAAGCCATTATTGGTTCTGAACAATGAGCACAAGCTTTATTTTGCAATAGCAGATGCACAAAGGTTCAGTAGCAGCAGCAACAGCAGCAGGGTTCCTAGGTCAACCTGGCTCTTCACGGCGGAAGTTCAGGTCGCTAGGAATAGCCATGGACGTTGGCAAGACGGACTAGCGAACGCCTGCAAAAATAAATGTCGGGAAATGCAGAGGAGCCCGGCCACAGGGTCAGCACTCAAGCAGGCGTTCAAAGAAGCACGTGCGGAGGCAACACGACAAACCAGAAGAGCAGATAAGAAGCCGCCCCCGGGACAGCAAACAGATTATGAAATTCAGTGCGACCTATGACGTGCTCGCGCTATGGCCACAGCCATGCATTAATGGTTGAAAACCCTAAAGCTCAACTACAAAATAGAAAGTACTGAAACCTGAAATCCTGAGAGAGCTATGAATATGATAGCTTCGAAACCTTGTCACAGAGGAGCTTGACGTCAGGAGGAACTGTTACGATCTTAAACACGACAGCTGCGTCCAGAACATTTCTGTACCACAGGTACGGCAGAAATTACGCAGAATACAAGAGTCATTGATGCGATATGCCTTGACTAGAGCAGACTGCATAGAAAAAATGTGCCACTGGAGGCAAGCTTATATCTTCTTCGAGAGAATCAGAGCCCCAAGTCAGTCCCAAATTATCGCCATTCCTTTGAAACACCAGCACCGTTTTAATGTACGCCTTTTCTGAATCAACAAGGGATATAGAATTAACAGCTTGCGCACTCACCTTCGATGCACCAGCGACCACCGCAGGGCTTGGGGCAGCACTCCAGACCCTGGGCGGCGCACTCCTCCTGGGTGCAGTTGCTGAAGACGCAGTCGCTGCCCACGCCTTCGTTGCTGGGGCACCGACCCGCGGCCGGAGCAGGCCCCGCGCACAGGAGCAACAGGACCATCATAAAGACGACGGCGTTGGTATTCATCGTGCAGTGTCGAATAGACGGACGGGATGCTTCAAACGACGCAGCGTGCGTGGTTCTGGTAGTCCGCCCCCGAAGCACGCCGCATATATAGCAGCGCGGTGATCAACTATGCGCGCTAGTGGAGGCGATAAGATTTGGTTGCTGCGCCGCGTTCCGCCGAGGTAGGACATCAAGCGCCACGTGCGCTGGGATGGCCCCGAATATATTTGTTGCACGCAGTGCCAGATGGCAAGTCACGGCTTGCCCGATGAAATACTGACAACGTTTTCTCTTGCTTGCGCAATGCACTGAACTAAGCAATCGTTGTTAGTCACGTGTCGCGCTTGTTTTTACTCGGCGACATTTTACAGTGTAAACCTGGTCCATTTCCGAGTGACGGCGTGCAACTTCATGCTAACCTTGGTCATTAAAGGGTTTGGTTACACCACAAACGTAGTGCTTGATTGCGTTGTCACTGCATAGAGCCGTGCTGTCGCCTCTTTGAGAGTTACCACCGGTTCGTCCACGACGAACAGCACACCCTTGGTCCAATATTTACGGGAACCACTGAAGGTAGAGTAGATTTGTCACAGGTAATTACTGATTAGCATAAAACCAAGCGCAGCCATACGATACAAGAAATGCTACACATATCTCACAGGAACTGCGCAGTTGAAAAAAAATTTGTCCTGGTCGGGGCCACCGTCTCACCGGAGCAGCCTCTCTACCCTTGGCTAAGTGGGACGGCGAGAGAGGATTCATCAACTCGCAGCGGAGACGGTTTCAGTGCAATGTTTAGGAGAACCCGGCAAATTTGAAGTGGATTTGTATATTAAGGAAGCAATTGCTCATTAGCATCGACCCACGCGCAGTCATGCGGAAAAAACGGAAAGTTATACAGCTTTCCCAGAAACTCTGCAGTTGACAAAACATTCTTCCTGTGGCGGGGCTCGAACCCGGGACCACCACCGCACCAGAGCAGTCGTTCTACCAGCTGAGCGAAACGGGACGGCTAGCATTTGGTGCAACGAGGGTGAATGGATCAACAACTCGGAGTGCTGTGTGTTGTTTTCTTTCAGAAGTGTTTGGCTTATTTTCTTAATATTTGCGCTCTTTCTATTGTATAGTTCAATGAAAAGAAGCACTCTTTACACCGCCGATGAAGCTGTTCTGAACTTGAATCTCTAGATGGCGCCATACTCAATTTTACTTTTGTATTTTTTGGTTGTTTGATGCGGTTACCACGCTCTACTGAAACTGCCATTAGCGAGGCGTATACGTCACTGCACAGCTTTGGTTGTGAAAATTCAAATGGATGCTGCGCTGTACTAAATGAGCCCAATTACTATCTGACAAGTGGGTCTATAATTGTTTTAGTTCACCACATTTGCCAACGTGAAATTCGTGCTGTCCAGAACGTCGGTTAGAAATTGTTACGGAGTAGAGCTCTGTCTTGTCAATTTCGGCTTCCGGGTCAATTCTGTTGTGTGTTACGTACAGACTGCTTGCAAGCATGACGTTTCGGCCTTTTGTACCTTAATACTAACTCTCACATCACCTCATCGGCTTCACTGGGACAGCATTCGATATATTCCGAGTGCAGTGGATTAGTGATCGGCGGAAACAGTCGGACAGTGCGGTGCAGGATGGACTGCAACGGCATGCTGCGCAGATAACCCGAGGCTTTGCTCCAGCATTTTCTTTGAGTTAAACGTTTAAAAGCGTTACGGAAGTTGAGGAATTTGGTACAGTAAGTTGTTTGCTTGCGATCGGGAGGACCAAGTGCTCTCCCGGACAACTTCGCCTACTCGGCTTCGTGTGTATGCACACCGCGGCTAATCCCGCATGACGTATGACGGCTGCATCGCGCGGTCGTTCCACGTCTTGAAAAGGTTTGCAAAGAATGTGTCACTCGGCCTCCGTAACTTCAACGCGATAAGATGTTATAAGCCCTGAACGACTTTCGGTAGTGCCACGAACCCAATGCCAACCTCAAGGTCGGCATTGGGAGCGTGGCTATTTATAAGATCTTTAGAAAAGCCCACCTCCCCCCCCCCCCCCCCACCCCGCCCTCCTATTAAGGAAAAAGAGAATGCATGGTTTCTCATTTCGGCCAGATTTACTTAATGTGAAAACGGGGTTGTTTAGAACATTGCTTTGTCTTGTGGAAAGAACTGTTACCACCAAACAGGCTGGTGAATAAACGTGCTACTAAAAGGGCAAGAAAACTCATGAAACGAACAGACATCGACTTCAGCCGATATTGGAATGCGTAAAACACTGAAAAAGCACTTGCTCGACCGATTTAAAACATGATATAATCCCGTTCGAACAAGGAACTCAGATTGCAGAGGGATTATCGAGGTATACTTCATCGCCAAGTGCTAGGACATGCGCGTTGTAAAAATCTTCCCTTCCATTAGGCAAAAGAGATACCCTATACTTGAATAAGTGCCTCACGGTTCACAGTAGCTATATACGTTTCTTTTGTTGTTTTAGCCGGTTGGCACGCACTTCTTTCGCACCTATAATTACGTGTTTTTTTCCATTAAATAACCAGTTGATAGCGCAGGTGTCATGTTCCTTACTGTCTCTTGTCTTCGTGGCGCTGGAACAATATGATTGTTTTACTCGTTGGGTGGAATAGGAACACCCTCGGACTCCCATTCTGCACTGGATCTTAGTCTGACGTCGTAATTATTTACGAAGCACAAGCATGATATCCCTTTTGGTCATGCAAGTATTTGAATATCACGCTTCAATGGGATCACAATTCACGTCAATATTTCAACATCCCATTAAAAATCTGTACATCTGTTTTTTTTCCATGCGTTTTCCATGTTCGCAGTCATTTACTTCTTCCTCTGATTCTGCTTATTCGCCATTCCTTCCACGTCTTCGCGCAGCATTCCCTGTATAGGGAGTATTGACGTACGTCAGTATTCCCTACTGGGACAATACTTCCTACTCCCTTTAGAAGGAGCGAACTCCTTATTGACGGAGCTTACAGACGCATGCGGTGAAAGGCCGCACGTGTGTCTACTGGTCTGATCGCTAGCTGCTCCCCTCTCCACCTATGAAGCTACTCGCTGGAAAACAAAATCGCACTCATGACGTCACGAGCGCCATTTTGTTATCGCCGTGTTGGAACAATAATTATTTATTTGTTGTTGATTGGACAATACATAGGACTGCCCGCAGGGCAGGAAAAAAAAGGTAACTAGTCTCCTGAAAAGGCTCTGGTCCCAGTGGGTGCAACAGCAGCCGTTTTAAGCACAAAATACCTTTTTAAAACTAGCACATTCATGGCTGCCACAAACACCGTGCACAAATCCATACGACACATGCTTATGAACTTCAAAGCACAATAAAAAACATTTTATCGCTGACATTTTGTATATTGACACGTTATATGCAGTTTAAAAATAAAAACACAAGAACATTTCAACTACATACCTTGGTCAGTCATACATATCCGGCTCTTTATTTGAGACAAAGAAGAATTGAATTTTCTGTTTGAAAGTTCGCGCACTCCTGCACGTTCTAGCAAATTTCTTGGACGTCTGGATAATTACTGCATAAATTCATGATTTTGGGATTTATCTTCTGTTTGCCATAATTTGCTCATGGTTTGTTGACAACACTACGTGAATTATGACCAGTATCCATCTTCAAATAATTACTGGAAAATGTCCTGCGATTACACGACACTTCAGAAAATATATACACGGGTAGTTTTATTTTATGAAAGTCGTGAAATTGTGGAATATTATGCGTTGTCATGAATGTTACGGAGTCTAAATTTTCTTTATACAGTGTTCTTATCGCGTTTCGCTGTTATGCTGCTAGTCTGTCGTTGTCAGTCTCACTTCCGATTCCCCACCCTAAGAAACAATAATTAAAATGGAAATGTATAATTCACAAATATACCTGCTTTTTGAGTCTGAACAGTAGAAAATTTGATCAAGGGAATTCAACTCGCCCAACACAGTGTACTGTTGAAGTAAAACATGATATGTGCAGGAAGCATTCTCGCGCAGGTGCTAGTTTTTAGTCTTTAGCACAGTAGCGCAAACACAAGCATACTAACGGGGATAAATGCCGAACCATCTCAATGCACTGGACATGCGCATTCCTATATGGCCTGTTCACACTCAGTGAACACTCGACTAGTACGGCATGCGTCCACGCTGACATAACTATGCTATCTTAACAGCCTACTGTGTCCCAATTGCTGTGGCTGCGAACAGAACAGCGTGGTATAGTGTGCTCTTTAATGCATTCATCTCGCAGCCAAATATAAAACCACTCAATAACCAGATATTTCGAAAGCTGCGGCACCTTTAACGTTTGTTGGTTATGTACTATAAGAATACTCAAGATAGCATGGCGCTGTATTGTGCTACAGTGGAAATCTACAGCAGGATGCAACTTAAAGACAGCATTGACAACAACAGGCCATGGCACAGGTGGCTCTGTCACCTTTTGTAAAACGAATCAGAGCAGTCAGGGCGAAAATTTGGGATAGTAGATTTTTCTCTGCATCGTAAAAAAAAGAACTGCGCAACAGACGAGTACAAAGAAACCACGAGACAGGACGCGCGCTCAAGTTTTCAGCGCTCTGCTGGCAAACCGCGAAAAAGCCAATAGCTCCTGGAATGAGGGCCCACCCAGCTAACCTAGATTTATTCTGTTCGTTAAATTTTTTTTTCTTTCACTCCCTCCTTTACCCTTTCCTTACGGCGCGGTTCAGGTGTCCAACGATATATGAGACAGGTACTGCGCCATTTCTTTTCCCCAAAAAACCAATTATTAATTATTATTAAATTTTTTCTACACACACGCACGTCTTGTTTCGTTCTTTATTTGTACTCCTTCATTGTGCTATTCCTTTTTTATGATAAACATATCAGAGGCATTGCAATTCTTGCGCTTATAATTTATTCTTCGGATTAGCTGTTTGGTTAGGTAACTGGGAAGGCATAAAAGAGTGCAGTACATCTTTGTCGCGGTGGAGCAGATTGTGTCGATCATGAGCATGGGCTTGGAATTGCAACCTCAAGATGTATTCGACAGTACTGGAGGCAGGCTGGCTACAACGAGCATGAAGACTGCAGTGAATTGGTGCGATCTAAATACCTAATAGACATGACGCTTACCAGTGGCTGAAATAAAGCAAAACATTATGCTATACTCCCCTGCTATTCTATTTATCGGCAACGTGCACATATCGTCACTGCGACACAGTGGCATACGCAGGTGTTGACATGAAAAAAAAAATTACGGAGAGCACTTAAGGCTACTTAAGTGACTTGAATACTGAAGCATTGTTATTTTTTATTTTTCTTTCCATTTTTATTTTTTTCATGAATGAATTCTAAAGAAACACCTACTCATGAGAATGCAGTCGTAAGGCAAAGCATATGTTCACCTTTTTCGCCAAGAAGCAAAGCGGTGTTGTGGCCATGTCGAAAAAAAAATTGTGGCTTATAGGTTTCGTGCAGGGCTCGCAGTCTGAAAGTCCTTGGTGGAATTCTCCGCACCTTCGCAGGAAATTTTACTTTTCCTGTCACTTGGGTTGTGGGACGCCACTTTTTTTAGACTTCAGCTTTCGTTGCCGATGAGTCACATAATGCTTTCGCGTAACGACATCAATCTATTTAACGAAAGAAACAGAGCCCTTGCGCCAAAGTAGAATCGTGATGGAAAAGTGTGGAAAGGAGAAGGGAAGGTTCTACGCAGTTTATCCCTTCACGCTGACCTTTACGCAGCCAATTCAGCTTCAATGTTCAATGGCGGAATGTGCGGTGGGCTATTTTTTTTCCTGCGCCTTACAATAAAAAGCGCTGACATTCCACTGAGAGAGAAATATTCAGCAACTAGACGAGCAATCAGTTTTTTAATCATTGCACTAATTTTAAACATGCGTGACGCGGAAGACTGGAATGTAAAGCGTTTCCGATTTCGAAGTTCCTTCTTGTTTCTGTATACTTTTTTTGCGAGCTTTCTCGCACATAGACACTCTTTCCTGTTTTTAAACAAACCCGTTTCTGATGGAAGGATTTCTGCCAACATAAGCACAGGGTTTCACGCCATGCCAGTGCATACACGACAGATTTTGTTGCTCCTAATTTTCAGGCGTTCATTGTGTGCTTAAAACATTGCGAGAAGATGTGAAGAAGGTAGAGAGATAAATCTCAGAGATGGTAGTGTGACCACCATGCAAAGCGCTCGGGAGCTTCCACTGCGTAAATCACTGCAGTCAACCACAAGCATGGAATTATGGAGAAGTAGTTATAGTTTTAGTGGAGAGTACGAACGTCGCTGCTTAATGTACAGAGTGCTCACCTGTAGCATGGCAGGCAGTTACGCTCAGCAAGCAGCTATCATGTGCTCTACAAAAATCTTTTTTGCAGCGTTCCGAGTATTGCGATTTACATTCGCCGATAATTGGAGGCATCCAATTGGAGGCATGCCGTACTCTAGCCCCAAGCAAGGCAGCGAACACAAATTAACGGAGACAATTACAATATGCGTTCGCAATGAGATGGGATTAGCAGATGTGGGCACTTCTACCTGAAGTGACCTCACTTCTGGCCTGCCTGTGACCTCTCCTTCCCGCCAACCAGAATGCTCCATTCATTGTGAAGTCAAGTCCCTACAGCCAATTCCATAATTTTGCAACCAGCGACGCATCTTGACCCATTGGGCCTTCAACGCTATCACATTGAAGAGGCGTGCCGCAGGCCTGAATGCTTTGTACAGGACCTGTTGTATGCAACTTCAAACCTGAAATAGTTTGGCAGCTTGGTTTCAGCGTGTCCAGATCACAATGGGGCTCACTGGAAAGGTGGTTGTATGTAGACTTGTTCACCTCTAATGCTCACGGGTGCTGCCGAACGAAGGTAAGGGATGCTAGTAAAAATTGAGCAGCAGCAGCAGCAGGACAGGTTTTATTTTGCAACAGCAAAGGAGCGCAACAGGAGCAGCAGGGTTCTCTGGTCGATCATGCCGTGTACGGAGGGAACGCAGGCAGCCAGAAGCACCCATCCACGGTGGCAAGACGGACTAGTAAACTCCTGCAAGAACAAAATGTGTAAGAAACGCGCATAGCATGTGTACAGAGTTAGCACTCAAACAGGTGTGCGTAGCGGAAAGTGGGGGCGGAAACTGAGAAAACCGAGAGAGCAGATAAAAATCCGCCTCCTGGACAGCTACCCGATTCCCAGAAACTGATAAACTGCCATCCACAGAGATGAAAACAGTAAAGCTCGACTATAACAAACCGTGCACTGAAATCGGGATTGCAATAGCTGGACAGCAGTGCATGGCAGGACGTTAACGTCGGGCTGCTTTGGTCTGACATATTGTTCGGAAGCTGTATGTCCAGGATCAACGGTTTGAGCAATAAATGAGGGTTTTGACACAGGCGCTATGTCGATAACAGTCATATAGCGCAGCTATTGCTAAGAATAGAGAGAGCGCTAAAATGGTTCAAGCGATATGCCACAAAAACAGTACACTGCGTTGTGAATATAAAAAGTACTTCAATAAAGCAACCTAATATAGTTGTTGCTAGAGAATCAGCGCTGTAACCTTCCGGAAAATTATCGCCATTCCTTTGAAACACCAGGAGCGTATTCATGCACGCTTTTTCTGAATCAACTAGTGAAATAGCATTCACAGTTGCGCGCTCACCTTCGACGCACCAGAGACCACCGCAGGGCTTGGGGCAGCACTCCAGACCCTGGGCGGCGCACTCCTCCTGGGTGCAGTTGCTGAAGACGCAATCGCTGAACACGCCCTCGTTGCTGGGGCACCGACCCGCAGCCGGAGCAGACGTCGAACACAGGAGCAGCAGGACCGCCATGAAGGCGACAGCGTTGGTCTTCATCATGCACAGTCGAATAGGCGGACTGGATGCTTCACACAACGCAGCGTGCGAGATTCTGGTCGTTCATCACCAAGGCCTCCCATATATAGTAGTGTGGCGATCCACTATCTGCTTGTGGATGGGGTATGTACATTGTGAGGGTGCAGAATTCCTGTGTTATTGCACGCTGTGCTAGCCCGATAAAACATCGGCAACGATTGCGCTATGCTGCGTAAGGTGATCATGTCAGCAATCGCTGTCAGCCGTGTGTCGCACATGTGTCGCTTGTTTTTGTGTTTTTGCTCCGCGACACGTTATGGAACAAACGTTGCCAGTTTCTGAAAAATCGTGCGCAACTGAGTGTTTACGAATTCCATAACTACCTCATTTGTCCTTACATCTTTATTATACCACACATGTCGCGTTTGAGTGCATTGTCGATGGACCTTGGTGGTCGCCTCTTTGCGCAGCGCCACGGGTTCGTCCACGACGAACAGCACATCCTTGAGTAACCTTGAGCGGATACGCATCAACATTATCATCACCAGCCTGACTACGCCCACTGGAGGGCAAAGGCCTATCCCATGTCTCTCCAATTAACCGTGTCCTTTGCCAGCTGCCCCGCCACCCTACCCCCGGCAAACTTCTTAATCTCATCCGCCCACCTAATTTTATGTCGCTCCCTGTTACGCTTGCCTTCGCTTGGAATGAACTCCGTTACCCTTAAGGACGAGCAGTTATCTTGCCTTTTAATTACATGCCCTGCCCAAACCCATTTCTTCCTCTTGATTTCGACTAGGATGTCATTAACACGCGTTTGTTCCCTCATGCAGTGTACCCGCTTCCGGTCTCTTAACGTTACACCTATCATTTTTCTTTCCATAACTCGCAGCGTTATCCTTAACTTAAGCTGAACTGGTAAGTTACAGGTGTTGTATACTATTATCTTGGGGAATGTTTGTACACTGTCATTCATCATCTGAAAGAATCTGCCGTATGCGCTCCACCCCATTCTTATTCTTCTAGTTATTTCACTCTCATGATCCGGATCAACTTTTACTACCTGCCCTAAGTAGACGTATTCCTTTACCACTTCCAGCACCTCGCTAGCAATTGTGAACTGCTGTTGCCTTGCTGGACTGTCGAACATTAGTTTGGTTATCAGCATGTTAACTTTTCGATCCACCGTTATGCTCTGCCTGCCTAACTCATTCAGCATGCTTTGCAATTCATCTCCTGAATGACTCAGCAAGGCCATGTCATCAGCGAATCACTGAATATTTAGGTGTTTTCTATTAACTCTTATGCCTAACTGTTCCTAATTCAAGCCTCGAAATACATCCTGTACACAGGCGGTAAATAGAATATGCGAAATCCTGTCTCCTTGCCTGACGCCCTTCCTAATTTCAATTTTATCGCTAACTTTATGGACGACTACACGGTAGCTGTGCAGTTGTTATAGACATCTTCCAGTATTTTGACATAAGGCTCTTCTACACCCTGATTCCGCAATGACTCCATGACTGCCGAGGTTTCCACTGAGTCAAATGCATCTTGTATTCAATAAAGGCTATATATAGTGGTTGGTTATATTCTGCGCATTTCTCTATCAGCTGATTGATAGTGTGGATATGATCAACTGTGGACGATTCTTTACGAAAGCCTGCCTGATCATTTGCTTGATTGAAGTCTACGGTTTCTCGGACTCTATTAACGATTACATAGTAAATACCTTGTAGGCAACGGACAGTAAGCTGATCGGCCTGTAATTTTTCAAGTCCTTGGCGTCTCCTTTCCTATGGATTAAGATAATATAAGCGTTATTCCAAGTTTCTGGTGCGGCCGAAGTCATAAGGCATTGCGTATACAGGATGGCGAGATTTTCTAGCACAATCTCCCGTCCGTCCTTCAACAGATCTGCTGTTACGTGTCCTTACCAGCTAGTTTTCGCCTTTGTATTGTTCCTAAGGCTTTCTTTACTTCCTCTTTCGTTAGTGACCGGATGACGCATATCTGTTCGCTACTGGCTCTCTTATTAACGTTCTGATTTCTTTGGCTACTGTATAGACTTGTGTATAGCTCTTCGGCTACTTGAACTATCTTCTGTGCATTGCTGATAACATTGCCCTCTTTTTCACTTAACACATGCATCTGGATTTTACATATGCCTAGTTTTCTCTTCACCGCTTTTAGGCTACCTCCGTTCTTTAGAGCATGCTCGATTCTCTCCATGTTAAACTTCCTTATGTCGGCTACCTTGCGCTAATTAACTGACTTCAATAGAAATGCTAGATCTATATTGTTTTGTGTCTAGGGTTTGACGCCTTCACGCTTTGGCGTTTCTTAGTGATATCTTAGGTCCCCTGAAATACCTTGCCGGTATTCTGTTGAAACATCCTACCACCTATTTCTACTGCGCACTCCGTAATGATAGCAGTTAGATTATATTTCATCGTTCGAACATTAAGATCGTCTTCCTCAGTTAAAGCCGAATATCTTTTCTGCAGCGAAATACAAAATTCCTCTACTTGCCTTCCCACCGCTAAATCGTTAATAAGCTTCCGCTTAACTAGTTTCTTCCGTTCCTCCTTCAAGTCTAGGCTAATTCGAGACCTTACCATTCTGTGGTCGGTACACCGCACCTTTTACCTCCTATTGAGCTTAATTACGACAGCTGCTACCCTCTAGTTAAAACTATAGAACCCCTCTACGTTGCCAGCAGTATCCTGACTGATCAAGTATCCAACGCCCAGTTCTCGTGTATTCGTTAATCCGCGATAGTACAGTATGTGTCCGCCATTTAGTACTGTATATGCCTCCCCTGTCCTCCTAACCTCACTAAGCCCCATGACATCCTATTTAGTGCCCGTTAATACCTCGAACAGCACCGCTAGGCTAGCTTCACGCACAAACCTACAAAGATTCGCGGCAATATTTTCCCTTAATGGCAACACATGTGTACGTTGTGCGAGAACCGTCGCAAAGTGCCAAGATAGCTGTCAAGTCAATCTGTGTCAATATTTAAAAAATCTTTAATTTTTTGGTATACCATTTTGCAAATGCCCGAGTCATTTACCTTTTTTTTCTGATTCGGTTTGCCATTCCTTGTTCTGCGTTTTCGCGCAGCGTTCTTTGTATAGGGAGTATTGACCGACGTCCCAGTGACCACCCTTTGGTTGTATATGGACCACAGCGAAAGTTCGCACATGTGTCTAATGGGCTTTTCGCGAACTGCTCCCGCCTGCACCGTTGTAGCAATGCGCTGGACAACAAAATCACGCCCGTGACGTCATGTGCGTCATTTTGTCTTGGTCGTGCTGGAACACTATTTGTTTATTTGTGGTTATTTGGCCAACACATGGTACTGCCCCCGGGGAAGGACAAAAAGGCTATTGGTCTCCTGAAGAGGCGCTGGTCTAAGTGGGCGCAACAGCAGCAGTTTTAAGCACAAAATGAATGCATGCAACAAGTACAGCAAGTACAGCAAGTACAGCAAGTACAGCAAGAACCAAGAAGTACAGCAACAAGTACAGCAAGAACCACGCAAAAGTACACACAAAACATGTTTATGTAGTTCGAAACACAATACAGAAGCACATGTTATTGTTGACAGCTTGTATACATTTACACGTTACAAACAGTTTAAAGATCAAAATAGAACATCGTACTACATATCTGGGTCAGTAATATGTATTGAGCTCTGTATTTGAGATAAACAGGGATTGAATTCTGCGTTTGAAAATTCGCAGACTTTTACATGTTCTTGCGATCTCGAGTGTGTCTGGATAATTACTGCATGTATTCATAATTTTGTGCTTTATCGTCTGTTTATCATAATATGTTCGTGGTTTGTGGACAACAATGAAGGTCCTACAATTACTCTGCGTTTGCTCATTACTTCAGAAAATATGTACGCAGGTAGTTTTGTTTTGTAAATGTCCTGAAAATGTGCAATATAATGAGTTTCATGAAAATTACCGCGTCTAAGTCTTTTTTATATAGTGTTCTAATTGCCCTTCGCTGTAACGTTGCTATAGTCTGTCGTTGCAAGTCTTATTTCCGATTTCCCGTGCTAAGGAAGAATAACTAAACTGGGAGTGTATTAGTGAGAAATATAACTTATTTTTGAGCCCGGACGGGAAAAAAATTGATGAAAGGTAATCAACTCGCCCAACACAGCGTACAGTTGGAGTAAAGCGTGGTACGTGTAAGAAGCCTCCTCCCGCAGGTGCCAGTATTTAGGCTTTTAGCGTAGCAGCGCAAACGTTATACTAACGGGGAATAATGACGAGTCCACCAGACGCGGGCTGGACATGTGTGTTACCATTTGGCCTGAGCACTCCCAGTGAGCACCCGAATGGCATGGCACTCGTCCACGCTAACATAACTACCCTATCCTAGAGCCTCTTTGCTTTGTCTCCATAACTGCGACCGCAAACAGCGCGGCCTGATCGTTCTGCTGTTTACCGCATCCATCAAGAACCGTATATAACACCACTCAATAATTGGGTGTTTCTGAATCTGCAGCATATATAACGTTTGCTGATTATGTGCTATAAAAATGCACACAAAAGCACGGCGTTCTTTGTGCTGTAGTGACGATCTATAGCACGGTCTATAGCAGGCGCTCAATTACATCGCTAAGAAACCATGGCAATAAATGAAATGCAGATGTTATTCTTCGCTCTTTTCAAAACATCAGACCAGTCAGCGAAAAATTTTGGGATAGTGCGTTTTTTTTCCTGCATCATAAAAAAATAAATAAGAAATAAAAATGAACAGACGAGGACAAAGAAACAACGAGACAGGACGTGCGTTAAATTTTTTAGATCTTCGGCTGGTTGACCGGGCAAAAGCATGATGATTGAACCATGAAGACTATTGTACAACTTGGCGCAATCTGAATATCTAATCGAGATGACGCTTACCACTGGCTAAAATGAAGCAAGACATCACTGTATGCTCCTCTACTGTTATATTTATCGCCAACACTTATCACCTCAATACAGTGCCCCAGATAAGTTACGGGGAACACTTAAACCTATTACCGTGTTGTGAATGAGAAAGCATTTTTTGCATTTTTTATTTGTTTTATAACAGCACACCCACTCATTAGCATATAGTCGTAAGGCAACACATCCACTTTGTTCGCCTTTTTACGCCAGGAAGGAACGCGGTTTTGCCACCAAGCTGAAAAAAGAAAATTGTGGCTTAATGGTTGCGTACTCGCCTTGCAATCTAAAATTCTTTGATTTGATTCCCCGCCCCTCCACAAGAAATTTTATTTTTAATTTTCTTGGCTGGGTCACGTGGGTGGACACCACTCTGCGCATTGGGTTTAGTCCCGATGCGGCCTGTGATGCTCTCGTATTAAATGGAGAGTAGCAATTCTGTTTCACGAAAGGAAGAGAACCATTACGCGTTGGGCCAAAGTATAATGGGGGTGGAAAAGTGTGGAAAAGAGAAGGAGACGTTATAAGCAGTTTGTCCGTTCAGGCTGACCTTTGCGCGTTCTATACAGCTACTGGGTTCAATGGAGGAGCGGCGGTGGCCGGTTCTATTACTTTTTTTTCATGTGAATTATAATACGCAGTGCTGAATAATCTGGTGAGATACTATTTACAGGGAAATAATCAGCAACGAGACGAATGTTCAGCTTTTGGATCATTGCACTTATTTTACACCTGGGTGACGCAGCAGACCGAAAGGTAAAGCGTTTCTGATTTCCAAGTTCCGTATCGTTTCTGCGCACATTTAGCAGGCTTTCTTGCTTGTAGACCTTTCTGTTTATAAACAAACCCGGCAAGTGGTGACAAAGGACACAAAGGTGACACAAAACGTTTCTGATGGAAGGATTTCCGCAATCATCAGCACGGTGTTTGAATTGGTGCCAGTGCAGACGCGATAGCGTTTGTGGCCGTATTTTCTAGGCGTTCATTATGTTTAAAACAATGCGAAAATATTTGGAGGTAGACAGCTCAAGATCAGAGGTGGTAGCGTGACCAATTTTCACAGCTAATGGAAGCTCCCACTGCCCAAATTGCTGCAGTCAACCACAAGCATGGAATATAATGGAGAAGTGGTTTTTAGTTTTAGTGGAGAGTACGAACGTCGATGCTTAATGTGCGGAAGGCTCACCTGTAGCATGGCAGGCAGCTACGCTCAACAAGCAGCGATCATGCACTCTACAAAACAAAAAACTTTTCCAGCGTTTTGAGCATTACGATTTGTATTAATCGATATTGAGGACTCCGCGGATGTCAACTGGAAGTGCAGTGCCTATCCAAGCGCGCACGATACGACAACGAAGACCAACGTTGTTAAATTAGGCGCAATGTTTTGCTCGCGTGAACAAATCCCACTTGAATGCAGTGTGGTTATGCGTTGGAAAAGCGATTGCATCAACGCAGCACGCACTCTTAATCAATCCAATTGGGCACATACAGTCCTCTTGCCCCAAGCAAGCCAGCGAACAAATATCGGCAGCGACAATTTCAATATGCATTCGCATGGGACAGCATGAGATGTGGATACTTTTACCAGAAGTGACGTCGCTCCTGGTTTGGTGACGTATTGTCCTTCCAGCTAACCGGAAGGTACCCATCTACTGACGTCAGTTTCCTCCAGCCAATTCGAGATTTTTATAACCGACGACGCATTTAGCCCCCCCCCCCCCCCTCCTCAAGGGGATTCAAATGTGATCACACTGAAATGCGTGCCACAGGCCTCAATATTTTGTACAGCAAGCACATCCCTTTAAGGACCTGCTGCATGTAACTTCGAACCTGAAACAGTTTTGCAGCCTGGTTTCAGCGTTTCCAGAGCAGAATGGGGCTCCCTGGAAAGGTGGCTATACGTAGACTTGTTCACGTCTAATGCTTGCGGGTGCTGCCAAACGAAGGTAAGGGATGCTAGTAAAAATTGAGCAGCAGCAGCAGCAGGGCAGGTTTTATTTTGCAACAGCAAAGGACCGCAACAGCAGCAGCAGGGTTCTCTGGTCGATCACCCTGTACATGGAGGGAGCGCAGGCAGCCCATCCCATCCACGGTGGCAAAACGGGCTAGTAAACGCCTGTAAAAAGAAAATGTGTAAGAAATGCGCAAAACATTGGTACCATGCTAGCACTCAAACAGGTGTGCAAAGCGGAAAGTGATGTAAGAAAACCGGAAGAGCAGGTGAACAGCCGCTTACTGGACAGCTAGACGATTCCCACAGCCTGTGCGACTGATCAACTCCTGTATGTATGGCCACAGCCATTCACAAAGTGCTGAGAACCGTAAAGCTCGACTATAGCAAAGAAGGTACTCAAACCGTGAATTGCAGTACCTCGAAAGCAGAGCGTTATCGGACGTTAGCGTCTGGCTGCTCTGTCCCACTATCCTTGAAAGTATATTGCTTTGTAGCTGCGCGTCAGAATCAACGGTTAGGCACATAAATGAGGGTTTCGACATATTCCACATTGTCGTCTACGCAGCTATTGCTCAGGCAGACCAACAGAGTTATTCAAGTAATACTAATTCAAGTAATATTCAAGTAATTCAAGTAATAATGGAAGCTTGCGCAAAACTATCGCAATTCCTTTGAAACACTATCAGCATTTTCCTGTACGCCTTCTCTGAATCAACTAGCGAAATAACGTTAACTTTCGCACTCACCTTCGACGCACCAGAGACCACCGCAGGGCTTGGGGCAGCACTCCAGACCCTGGGCGGCGCACTCCTTCTGAGTGCAGTTGCTGAAGACGCAATCGCTGAACACGCCCTCGTTGCTGGGGCACCGACCCGCGGCCGGAGCAGACGTCGAACACAGGAGCAGCAGGACCGCCATGAAGGCAACAGTGTTGGTCTTCATCATGCACAGTCGAATAGGCGGACTGGATGCTTCACACAACGCAGCGTGCAAGGTTGTGGCAGTCCGCCCCAGAAGCATCTAGCATATATAGCAGTGGTACGATCCACTATCAGCATGTGGATGGGGTGTGCGCGCTGGGACCGCCCAAAATACCTATGTGATTGCACGCAGTGTCAGATGGACAAGTCATGGGCCGCCACTACGTGCTGCTTATTGCACTAAAGTAAGAAACTGAGGTTAGCTTTTTGTCACGCATGCGCTCGTGCTTTTGCTTCGCAACATTTATCGGGGAACATCTTCAGTGTCTGAAAGGTGATGCACAACTACAAAAAATAACTAAACTACTCGAATGAAAAAAAGGGCACAAAAACGCCCATATTTAAAGGTGATGGCTGCGCAAGCCGTACTATTTCCCAATTTCTGTCCCTATCTATGGCATACCCTCTAAATTACTAGAGCATGTTTTTTCCTCCCGTTTAATGACTCTTCTGTAATCTTTTAATTTTTTGTACCCCAATCAGCGTTCTTTCCGGAAGCAGTTATCATACGAGACCCAACTCGCAGAATTCACTAGCGATGTTTTACAGTATTTGGATGACCTCTTTCAAATAGATACGCTATCGTACTGGACTTAACAAAAGCATTTGACCGTGTTTGAATCCCATAATCTTCTGGCCGTCGAGGTGGCTCAGTGGCTACGGCACTCAAATTCTGACCCAAAAACATGCTGGTTCGATCATGGCCGCGGTGGTCGCATTTCGATGGAGGCGGAACGCTAGAGGACCGTGTGCTGTGCGATGTGAGTGCACGTTAAATAACCCCACGTGGTAGAAATTTCTGGACCTTTTTTCTACGGCGTCCCTCATAGCCTGAGTCTACCTTAAATCCCCATAAAACGAACCAAACCTTATTGTTCTTCTTCTAAAATTCTTACACCTTAGAATTCGCAGAACTTGCTCTCCTGGCGAAAAAATTTCCTGAAGGGATGCAAGCAGTTCACCTATGAAAATGGCTACATCTCATTTCTTAATAACGTTGCATCTGGTGTACCTCAATGCACACGCTTATCACTCTTGATATTTATCATCGATATTAATTACCTATCTGCTAACATTAAATCTACGATGCGAATATTTGCAGATGACTGCATCGTTTATAGCACCGTTCTGGGCTCTGACTACATCTCTACCATGCCGTCCATGTCATTCTCTCGCAAACGCACAGTAATCGACAGCACTTATCACATTAAATCACTTGCCATCAATATTATTTTATTTATTTGTTTTCAAATACTGCAGGCCGTTCTCGGACCTATGCAGGAGTGGATTCAAGGTAGACAAAATTGGCTGTGGTTTAGCTCTGGTTAAATCTGGAGTGACGCGATAGCTACGGCTGGCTGAGTGGAACTCACTCAATGGAATTGCAAAGTCAGTATTACGCCGCTCCGTTTCGCTGGACGTTTCCTCTTGAGCTTCGTCCCTGGAAGTGGATTCACTCCCCCCCCCCCCCCCCCCCCCACACACACACACACATACACTCGGTTTCACTGCCAGCTGCTCCGCACCACTGCTCCGCTGCTAGTCACGTTTCATAAACTCACCGACCCGTTTTTCGGCGCTGTGCATTACTGGACTTTAGAGCTGTATGATGTTTAAGGGTCACCTGAACCTTGTTTTCAATTTTGAATGCGTGCTTTGCCACAATTTTTTTGAAATTGCTTTTAGGCCATATAGTTTTGTGTTGCTTTTTGCTTTTCCATTTTTTCTATCTTTGCAACTACCCAGACTTACACGCACGCACCCTCTCCACCCTTCTTCCTCGTTTGAAATTGCCTTCGGGCCTTTAATGAACAAATATATAAAAAATGCGAACCCCCATTCATCATTAAGCGTTTTGGCTACCCCACAAAGTCGTGTCTGACTGCGTCGTCGCTAGAACCGGTTCCGGGCATGGCTGCGCCCCTCTTCTGGTGCAACACGACATACTTTTGCAGTCTGTAGTTACCTGACCCTCACCAGCTGCTACGCCTTTGCGCTGCTTCTAAGGATTTCTTTATTTACTCTTTCATTGCCTGCGGAATGTTCAGTGCCTCTCTACCTCCTAGCCCCGTTATTCTCGGCATGATTATTACGGCCACTTCATAAATCTGTATAAAACTTCACCGCTACCCTAAATGAGCCGCCGCGGTGGCTCATTGGTTATGGCGCTCGGCTGCTGACCCGAAAGACGCGGGTGCGATCCCGACCGCGGCGGTCGAATTTCGATGGAGGCGAAATTCTAGAGGCCCGTGTACTGTGCGAGGTGAGTGCACGTCAAAAAACCCCAGGTGGTCTAAATTTCCGGAGCCCTTCACTACGGCGTCTCTCATAGCCTGAGTTGCTTAACCCCCCCCCCCCCATAAAACAAACCTAAATCCGCTACCTTATCGATATTATCCATGCTAGGTAATGACAATGGACTCCTCGTTTCTTAGCCCGTACATCCGATTCCTGTCTATGTCTTGTTTTTTGACCGATTTTAGGTGAGCTCTGTTTTCTAGAGCATTCTCGAATTTCTCGATATTTTACTTTCATATGTGGGTTGCCTTACGTTTACAGTTTAACTTTGACATTTTTGTGACTTTCTTCTTTTCTATTTTAGCCGCCGCGGTGGCTCAGTGGTTATGGCGCTCGGCTGCTGACTCGAAAGGCGCGGGTTCGATCCCGGCCGCGGCAGTTGAATTTCGATGAAGGCGAAATTCTAGAGGCCCGCTTACTGTGCGATGTCAGTACACGTTAAAGAAACCAAGGTGGTTGAAATTACCTTAGCCCTTCATTACGGCGTCCCTCATAGCCTGAGTCGCTTGGGACGTTAAACCCAAATAAACCAAACCAAACCAGTCTTTTCTATTTCTTTTTATTTCCTACTTTCTTTTCTTCTTTCTCACTTTCTTTCCTTCTTCCCTTCTCTCTTCTTTTCTTTACCATCCTGTGTTTATGGGATGGTATGAAGTTTACACATGTCAATGTTTCTGGAGCGTTTCGGGTCATTAACCATTGTATAAACAGAGTGACCTGTTTCTTTAGCCACATCCCTTACGTCCTTTTTTTATATGCGCCGAAACCTCGGTGTATATCTCTGATATCCTGGCTGCTTTATTTATTCTTACCCGCACAAACATGGAACTCACGTTAAGGCCCTCGCAAATCTCCGTACCACCGACACCTCTCCTTGTGGTAACAAAAGGCATCCGTTGTTGACTGCTTCGAGAAAAAACAAAAATATATTGGCGGTTATTGGGCTCTTCTGTTGTTCCAACTTCTAATTCGCAGCATTAATTTTAACCCACAGCCTGATCCACCTCATATTCACGCACGTATTTTCGGACGCTGCTATTACATGAAGGAAGGCGCCGGAGGCAAGCGAACTAATAAATAAAGAAAATGGTGCTCATATTTCAAACACATGAACAATATAGTCAGTTAGCAAAAATATTTTGTTTCATTTGAATTTGCGGGCTCTCACCTTAGATTCTCAAAGTTTCTGCTGTGGGCAGTAAATTAAAGTTAGCTGACGGACACCTCCGGGAGTTTTTCAACATTTTATGTGAATTACCGTATCACATTTCTTGCAGTTGTCTGTCTTCATCACTACAAACCATTTTTCAAAATTCTAAGCAGAACTGTTTAAAACCAACTAAAACAGCAAACCCATATCGAAACTTTGTGGCCAGGGCTGATGCTCCGGTTTGCGCAACGATGACGTCTGAGTCATTGTTGGAAAAGCTCGCATGCGTGATGAATGGCTGAAATAATGACTCTAAATAATGACTATGTCTGAAAATGCAAAAACGATTTTATACACGCCTCAGAATTTGTTGTTCACCTGTGGAGTGGGCCATAACGTGTGATTAGTCTTCGTGACGTCGCGAACGTAGTAGTATTGCCGGCAGAAATCACGTGAGCTGATTCCATGGAAACGGCAAATTTTAGAATAGTTTTGCACAGGAATGAATTGCTGCTTGGGTGTAAAATTGGGTGGACACAATAAGGGCGTAGAGGAAAAGCTGCAGTAAAAGTTTTATTAGACTATGTGAATCTTGAAAACTGCCCGACAATGTCCTTTAATCGAAACATCTTGCATAGGAGAGATTGTCTTTTTGATTTTGCATACCGACATGATACGGACACGAAAACAAAGCGCCAACATGTTAATCAGAAATTTCACCTACGTTAGGTTTTTGCCTCGAACCCGATTAAACCAATTCCAACCGGTGCAAGCCGAAACGGATTGCCGCCCCGGCGCCGAATGCGAAAATGACCCGAAAGGCGTGAACCGAAATCCGAACGGATCCCGAGAAAAATCCTCTTCGACACCCTGCATTTCACACAGGCGTTATGAGACACCTTCTGGCTACTAGAGGCTCTCAGTGACAACTGCATACCACAGCGCCAACTTGACTAACACCCTGCTGTCGGTGTGTGATGCCAGCGGGGCAGTTCTCACTTTGACACTTTCCTAAGAAGCACCAGTTCTTCGCGTGTTGTGCGCTGTCTGCCTGTAACCACATCGTCTTTCCGACGGCAGCAGCGTCAAAACCTACGACTGGAGTCTGGAACTATGGCTCGTTAGGCGAAAAACAAAAGCAAGCGCGCACACCTAGACGCGCACCAAGAGTGCGAAAAGTAACCACGCATTTGAAATTAACGCTGGTAAAAGTCGAGCAGTCGCACGCAAAAAAGTCACGATATGGCGTCACCTACACAGGCCGGCCAAGGCCGGCAGTTAGCGGCATAACCGCTATTGCTTTGAGGGAGCGCTAGCAAACTAAAAATATATATATTTTTTTATAAGAAAAACTTTCTTCTTTCTAAGGACGCGGGCTTGACTAAAAGGTTTTTAAACCGGACTAACTAATAGGGGTTTTAGGTTATGAATGATAAATATAGGCTCAAATAATTAATTTTATTATACTGAGATTTAGAAGGTATTTAAACAGGAGTAAATAGTATAGAGTTAGGTTATGTATCACAAATATTTGCCCAAATAATTTGTCTTTTTTTACAATGAAATTGTGCACTCCCCTCGTTTTGGCGCTTGAGCTCCCCAACCTCTCAGTATATTAGCTCATGTGACATGCGGTAATCATTATTTTTATTATCATTATTATTAATGGCCCTTCCAGGCACATCTCCAATACACAAAGCTGGGCGGATCCATAGCCAAAGGCTAGTAACGGATCCATAGACATGAATATGAATAAGTGAGGGGGAAGAGTGCGCGCACGAACACAGGACCACACACTAAAAATGAAAAACAAATGATTACACGTCTCATCCAAGTATATCATCAAAGTAAACCAACCACGTGTTCACAGCAAAAATTCATAGTTAACACTGTTATGCAGACAAACAGATACATGATTATAAAAATAAATATGCATTTCATATACCACCAACAAAACACACTGTATAATCCATATTGCACACTTGTTAACCATTACGGTTAAAGCACATAACCTATGAATAAATGCCCTTTACTTATTGCTTGCAAATAACAACATGGTTAAAAATCCAGCGCCACAAATGTTTTTTTTTCATTGTTATTGTGTTAGAACTATAGAAAGCAGGAAGAATGCCTCGGGGAAGATCTACCCAAGTTTTTACACCTGTTTACCTCACGCGCCGATGGTCTTAGATGTTATGAGAAGGAGGTATAAAAAATTTGCCTTCAGACGCAGAGCGTGGATTTCTATGAGGGGAAAAAAATTCAGGGTTGAATTTTGTTGACATAAAGTCCGGTGAGGCGAAAGCCTTTAGCGCGGTGTTGATGCTTGTGTCACTGATGTGTGGGGAAGATGTTAAATAAGTACACAATTGTTTGTGAATCTTAAATGCTGGAGACACTGGAGGGCGTTTGGGAGGCATCCGTCTGATTCAATGCCTTTCTGCGAACACTCTCCAGCGTCCTAGACAAGGTGAACTACATATGCGTTGACAGGAAGAAGCGTAGTCGTTAGCACGCACGGCTGCGGAGTGGGAGGATGGTTGTTCGGACCCCATCGTGCAAAAAGATTTTTTTTCTTATCGACTTGAAGAGCGTAACGGACGGACGGACGCGAGCATGAGCCATTAAAGGCTTTCGCCTTAATATAGTTGGCGGAAAGGGAGTCTGCTTGTGGGGGTATTATACCGTATATCAGGAAAGTGGTGCGGTAATCACGCAGTTTAAGTAAGGACATTATTTTGGAGTCCATAAACAGCGGTCCCGACGGGGTGCCAGGTGCTGCCGAGTTAACAAACCGTTAAGCTCTCTTCTGTAATATTATGCAAGGTTCAAGATAAGTACGATATGTAAATCCCCAAGCCTCAATGCAGTATGCGGTACGTGACTGAAAGATGCAAAAATCAATTGTCCTTAAAGTTTCCATATCAAAATACTTTCGTGCCTTTGACAGAACGAAGCACGAATTTTGACAGCTTTTTACGGAGGTTGTCTAAATTCGGTTTCCAGTTTAATTCACAGTCCAGCATATTGCCTAGGCAAGGAACTGTTACGCCTGGTTGCAGTACTTGGCTGCCTAGCTGTATATGGCAAAAGATAGCGCCGAACAGCAACGAGGGTACGGCGCCGTGGGAATAAGGACCTCACTTGGGAATAGCGAACAAGGCACTGCACGCTTCTGCTGGAGACTGGGTTGTGAGACAATTGATAATGTAGGCTAACTCGAATTTCATGGCTACAGGTTGAGAAGAGGGTAGAAGAGGTGCGGGCTGGAGAAAACACACTGGAGTCGTTCGAGGATGGCAGAGTGAAGGACTGGATCGAAATTTTTTTTTTTGAGGTCGAAAGCTTCAGTGCAGGCTAATAATCACTGCTTGACTGCTGGGTGGTAATATTACTCCAGCTTAACGGACGAAACCGAGCCCTGTGTGGAAACTTGGCTTCGAAATCCAATCGCAGTTCAGTGAAGGGAATAATACCCCTGTCACACGGGCACTTTCGATCCTCATTGAGCTCGATCTGCATCGAGATTTTCGAGCACGCTCGAAACATCCGTTGCTACACGGGCATTTTCAATGCTCATTGAGAAGTTTCCCTCATGTGTGTTAGGTGGCGCCAAATGTTCCGCCGACAGCCATAACATGGCGATGTCCGGCAACACTGTGCAGTCGGGGGCAGCGGCAGCCAAATCTGTAGCCAAATCTGTACATTGCGTATCTGCGCCAGGTTTTTGTGGCGCACCTCTGCTGCTGTGCGATGCAACCCAAGGGCCCGCAACGCCTCCGCGATTTCTGCATAGATTGCGGCGTTTCTCTTCTGGCGCCTGAAATCATTTAGGCGGTACTGTCAGCAGTCGATGAGAGCGGCTGTCTCGCGCTCGCTCCACAGTTTCCGCTCTGACGAGCAGGAGGACGCCATCTTTGTTTACACTGACGGCGAAGCGTGGAGCGTGATGTCAAGATTACTTTCAAATGTTTGCATATAAGCAGGCGTAGTACCTGAAAAATGTTCTGTATTACATTTTAATCGATCACAACAACAACAATTGTGGTTTGGTTTTGTTAACTTGTGTTTATTTTTATAGCTTCATGAGAGCGAGAGTTCTCGATTGTGCTTGGAACCTCAAGCCCTCTTGAGGAATCGGCATCGAGTCAAGCAGGATCGAGCTCGATTGCGCTTGAAAGTGGCCGTGTGACAACCGTCGATCTGCATTGAGTTCGATGAGCATTGACTCAATGAGGATCGAAAGTGCCCGTGTGACAGGGGTATTAGGTTCTCAAAAGATTCAGGTGAAGTGGGCCAGGATCCCTGTCCATGGGCCTGGAGTGGGACAGAAAGGCTGGTGGGTTCCTATTGAGGCTGGTCTGATTAATGAGCTTCGGGAGGAAACTGGGCGGGTAATTTTCCTCTGCTTTACTCTATTACATAATGAAGGAAGGCGTTTTGGTGCCGTTTATAAAAGGTAGTCAGAGAAAAAATACATAGGAACCTGCAGAGCCATTTCAAAGGGTATCAGCACATGTCGATCTGTGGCATAGATATACTGTTTTGTTCCGCCGGTAGAGGCGGCTGACAGATTAGATAACAAAAGTACCCATACAAACGATGGGGAAACCCACGGGCCAGCCAGGCTTGCATCTCGCTTTGGGAAAACACGGTTGAGTTCCTGGAGGATAAGCAATCGCTGACATGCACTCGTTCATTGGCACTTGCTTGGCGTTATATTATGTTGTTTGAAAGATTTCACATGTTTCACACATTCATCTACGCATTTCCCTCTATTTCTTTAGGTAATACGATTACCTTTCTGTGTGGTGAAAAAATAACAATGCACACTTAAGCCCTCTTCTTGAGTTTCAAGAAACTAGCGTTATGCATTCTTTTTTGCTTCTTGCGTCTTTGCTCTGTTTGCTTGTACGAACGCGAAGACCCGCCTACACGAAGATAATGGAGAGCGCTGTAGCTATATATACAGAGGACATCGCCTGTGGACATTTAGATTCACACGCGTTACTACTGTCGACGGAGCGAGTCCACTGTTGCACGCTCCGAGGTGAAGTCCAACGCTGCCATCCCGATGGTCCTGCTGCTGCTGTGTGCAGCGTCTGCCCCAGTCTTGGGTGCGTGCCCCAGCAACGAAGGCGTCTTCAGCGACTGCGCCTACACCGTGTGCACACCGGGCGAGTGCGCCGCCATCGGCCTCGAGTGCTGCCCCAAGCCCTGCGGGGGTTCCTGGTGCGTCAGAGGTGAGTGCAGTCGGCACTATTCGGTTTGTCTGTCCAAGCAATACGCGAAGATGCGAGTACTATATGTATTTGATCGCTGCTCCGGCGGATATATAGATTGAACTTGAGAAATGTAATATCATTTATCCCCGCTTTTATTGGTCAAGCAAACAAGGTGCAAGCTGGTCTTGTCGAAACCTGCGCACTCTACCAGATGGTCTTCTTCTGCATGGTTGGATGAAATAGGCACCCTCAACTAAGGCGCGCTTTCCATTGTTTTTTCACTGCGAAATATCCCTACACTCGGTCTTTTGATTTACTCAATAGTAGCGCTTGTTTCGTTTCAGGCGCTATTCACTGAGTTAACCTATTGTAAATAGCGGGATAGGGCACATGTCATGACAGGGCTCATTCTGCAAAAGCATAGGCTTGCTCCACATGTTGAAGTTCTCCCGACTTAGGGTTCCATACATTACATCATAGTCTGCACGTTCTTGGAGACTGCATTGAGCCGTACGCGCGTGATTATGTTGATGGTCTTCCTATTTTTTCTCCTGTCTGCCTTCATGTGCCACGCTATACACAAAATATCCGCAGCTGTTGACGTGCCATGCAATCTCCTGGAGGCCATGATTGCTTACCAGCGCTTTCTCTTCCTCTTTACGCACAGTGGTAACTGCGTCATGTTCTGCTGCTCAAGCGTACTGCAGCATTAAACAATGCTGCCGTCCATTTTTTTTATCTTCCTTCCAGGCATCATGGTCCAGTGCCCGATGCCACAGCGAGCCTCCTCGAGCTGATTCAAGCCATGTCTTGTTCCTACTGAGAGGGAAAACTGCCGGCCACTGTCTTTCCGCTAGTTCGGAAAAATAAAGGACGTGTGCAGTAGTTTTCTTTCTTCTTTTAGTGGTGGCTTCTGTCCACCCGTTAGGCACGAATATGCAACGCAGCTTTGCTTAAGGGCGGCACACTTGCCGGGCTTACGCCGCAGGCTGTCCAACGGCTGAGTGAGCAGCTGTTGCCATTTAGCCTCGGCAGCATACACACTTCCTCGTTCACGTGGCAGTCCAATGCATGACACAGCGATGGGCTTCTGTCACAGTTGCAACCACTCACGTAGTCAAACAGTTCAGATAATCCGCGCCGCGCCTGGAGTCCTGCTTGTGGACATCGCATGGCGAGCGGTTAACGATCGTGTACCACAAACTGTTCATTCTCTGCTGTGGAAGATCGTGTGCTGCGTCCCCTGCGAGAAGTATCGAGGCGTGATGATTACGGGGACGCTTATCTCATGTCCCCAACTTCTGAGTGCAGTAGGCTGTAACCAGCGCATCAACTGTGATTGGTAGACGCCCCTACAGGCAGTTTACTAAGGGAGCTGAGCAACGTTGTTCTGTGTGAAAGGCCAGTTAGCGCAAAGGTACCGCTAAGTTCCCAGTGTGGATTACGCATTTTTTGCGCAGAATGTGACACCGTGTGGGTCAGAGAATTTAAAAATCGTTTTCTGCACAGACCATCCTCTGCGCACTTGTGCGGAATGCTTGGAAAGCGTTTGCGCGATCTGTGTCAAAAGGCGGCTTTCCATTATGTGAATTATTAATACCGTGCAGTCGCTTCTGAAGCTGCTTCTTCGACCTAACATACAGCGAATTCAGTACCTGCTCACCAAACGTACGCCTTCAGCCTAAGGAATTATTGAGGGGAAACGAGGTTATCTTTATAGGCTTGATCACGTATTATAGTCTTTCAAATCGAGCATGCCCAATTAAGCATTCGTGTGAACGGCCTGAATAATTGCGATTCATGGTCCTCCTTGCACAAACGGTTTCAATGACAAGCCCAGGGGAAGAAAAAAGAAGGTAAGGTGTATCGATACAGTACCGCATTCTAATCGCATGCACTCTCCACTCTTTCCGAATACGCAGCCTTTATGATATAGAGAATATTAAAAGAGGATAAAGCAATGACCCCCTTAACAGTCGACGTGACGTGGCTTCTGATCGGCGGCGGCGTTGAGAGTGGAAACTGTATCATCAGGCACCAGCGACGATTTGTTGCGCGTCGCCGATAAGGGGGTGCATTCCTTGCCCTGCGGCAAACTACATCTGCTGAACTGACAGATGTTCAAATGAGAGGATCATAGAACGCATCGCTGAGGTTATTTATGGACGTGTATAGGCGATCGCTGCTGAGACTGCAAGCAGTCCAAGGAACGTGGGCTTTTTGTTAAGAACACCTAATTTCCGCGCAGGTCCGTCGAGACGACCAGAAGGGTGACAGTTGAAGCTGTCGAAATCGCTAAGCTGAACGACAGTGAACAGCCTCCAACTAGCCCAAGGTTTTACACTTACAATTTTAATCTATCGAAGTTCCAATTGCAACCGATAAACGGGCAATAGAAGAAGAGCCTGATTACGTAACCAACGCACACTGCGCAATTTAGTTTAATGCGATCGGGACGCGAAACGTATAGGCGCACCGAAAGTGAAACGGAGCACGCGAGCGGTGGCAAATATTTGAAGACTTAACCTCTGCGTTTAATAGTACGACGCGGCAGCCACCAAATCACGGGACATTTGCTGATGCAGGTCCGAAGCCGCAACGGGCAACCACCTGCTGTACGATAGAAGCGGCGTTGTGGCGAAGGGACCCGAAGAGGTGCGTTGTATCTAATCTGCGGCACGTGTTTCCCTGCGAGCCACTAGTTAAAGTTCTGGGAACCAATGGGCTAGGAGCAAGAAAAAGATGCAATTGGAAGCAGAAACGGGACGTATTGGGCGCCAGCTTTTATTTCATACTTCAGCAAGTATCAAAACTAGCGCGACCACGTAGGTCGGGGCGCCGCGGAGGTGGTGGGTCAGCATACCGCGATGTGACGGTACGCTGGTCCTACACTCCTGCGAACAGAAAAAGAAGCAAGGTCACGATACCCGGAAAGGTTCGAGCAGTTACGATACTGTGCTCAATAGAAAGAATAAGACAACGGAGGGCAATTGCAGATATCAGGGTAACCCAGAGGCACATTAATCACCTTCCAATACTAACTGCTCAGGGGAAGCCCACTAAAGGCGACACTGTTCCTGTTGCTTTAAACAGCAGCTGCCAATACCGAACCCAGTACGATTAAAATGGGGCAGTTACAGCCACGCCTCACCTGCCGATAGAGTATCGTAGAAACAATACACGAGCTATACTGTTCGTAATAGATAGAAATGTTCACAAGCCTGCATCGCGTCCGCCTATATTTACTGAAAATCGCACGGCTGCAATGAATTCCAAAAAGAGCCAAGAACCTCGCCGCGTTTGGAAGCTACTCGGTTAAGCGGGCGGATAGAAGAACAGGGAAGTGTGCACTCGCCTTCGACACACCAGGAGCCTCCGCAGGGCTTGGGGCAGCACTCGAGGCCGGCGGCGGCGCACCCCGCCGACGTGCACTCCGAGAAGGAGCAGTCGCTGAAGACGCCCTCGTTGCTCGGGCACGCACCCATGGCGGGGGCAGAAGCTGCACACAGCAGCAGCAGGACCATGACAGCAACGACGGTTTGCTTCATTTCTGCCGATGAGACAGGCAGACTTGTTCCTCCAGCAATGGCAGCTTGAGCTGTTATGGCAGAACACCGTCGACCAGCCCCTTATATAGCACGTAGCTGGGGCGCTGCTTGCTATCTCCCGACGGGAACAGGTTATGATAGCAGATGCGAGCGCCGCATTTTATACACTTCAGATAACGCGGGACGTGTGTTAAGGTGATCGCGACCTATCTGCGTACGCCACTGGGCATCTGAAACCACGATGGAAGATCAAAAGAATGGAAACGAATGCCTGGAACTGCTGTGTATAGCCGCGTGCATTATGTGCTATTCATTCAAAGGCTTTTAGAGAGGAAGCCCTATTACGCTAGTGCGAACAAAAGTTTCGTTGTGCGTTGCCTTAGCCTCGAGCGGATTAGCAGGTGGTTAGCAATGGCGTCCCTTGCAACAGGATCGGCGCCTAGAAACAAGCGGTCGCTGGCCGAGCTCCGTGCATCGCCGCGGCGTAGCTCCGGCGGGTCGCTAGACTATAATGTAGGCATGTACTAGTTACTACGACAACGCCATAGTACAGTAATGAGCGTAATTAGTAGTAAACATAAGAATGCCTACATTTAATACATCATTTGAAACCAGAAGTTTAGACTAATTAAAAAACTCGAATTGGACAGATTGATTACCGTAGTCGATATGAATGTTGCTATAGGAAAGGATAACTACGAGTGCAAACTACGTGCCGTGATATTCAGCTTTACTTTGTAGAATAATCTAGCAAAATGAAAGAATAATACTGGGTGAACGGATGGCGTCATATACGGCATAACGCAATGCAAGTCAAGTGATTTTGCATGACGTCAATCGGCGCGTTAAAAAGGCGCTTACCCAGGCTGCTGTCGCCACAGACGGCGGCGACATGGAAGGGAATAAAGACCCAGTCGCTTCGACGATCTCTGGTGCTGGCAGTTGTCCGGAATGGAATGGGATAGACGCCAAGACGCGTCTAGTTGCCCGATCCACAAGAGCTTTAGCACTCTAGCCAGATTCAACACTGCTTAAACAAACCACAGCTAACTTTTTGTGACATTCAACCTTGTGCAAGCACGCCACTTAGACTAAAAATTGCAATTTCAACCCTTGCCTACGCTGGCAGACATGGAAAAATATGGTCAGGAAGCTGAGCAAAGGTGGACCTATTTTATACCATTTGGCTCTGGCACGCACAATTTGTTGCGGAGGGTTTTTATACAGGCGTATGAAAGAATTTACCAAAAGTACGTGGCTCAGTTTTGTCAATAGATGCAGTCTTTCGCCAGACGATAAAAGTGGCTGCATTCCATGTTCTGTTTATCCGCTGGAACACTTTCTTCTTCAGCAATTATTCTTGTATTAGTGCAATGATCGCACTGTCATATTTTGAAACCATTCTGCTTGCGGTTGTGCCTCAGCTTGACTAGACAGAGTACTTGGCGTCGCAGCCAGGGCCCACGCTCGCTACGTGCTGATGGCCTAGTTTGCATTTCTTTAGTGGCAACTGGACGGAACAGAGGTACACAAACTTTGGAACGAGCTGCTGCATTTTGACGACAGCGGGCCCGCAGTGGACGGTGTGAGGGCTATTGAGCGATGGCATTAACCAAAAGTTCCACGCTGACGCAGGCCCCACAAAGCTGTCTTCGTCTGGACCCAGGGAAAGAATAGTTCTCTTGTCGAAACATTGGCTAAGAAGCCAGAGGCTCTCCCGTCCATAGCTAACTTTGCTGTGTCCAGAAACCCATCTTCCTGTCCTGTCTGTACTATGAAAACCAGAGAAAAGTATATTTGTTACTAGAACCATCGTTGCTAGAACAAATGGGCAAATCGAAACTAAATTATTGACGAAGTTTCGTTTTTGGCTCAAAATACTGTTATGAGACCACATAATAACCTACGGCCTACCCTATTTTTCTTATAACATTTGACAAAATCCGCAGCCTTGGTGATTTGGCCAGTAGAGCGAAATATAAATAACTATCTCAATATTACAGCCTGCGGAACACGCGTTTATCATTAATTTATCACAGGCTCCAAAATGAGAAAAAATGATGTCATGGGGACCTGTGTCAAGATAGGAACTTGCAAATGGAACTTGCGACTGTTCCTTCTCGGAGTGCACGTGGGAGGAGTGCGCCAACGCCGGCCTCGAGTGCTGCCCCAAGCCCTGCGGAGGCACCTGGTGTGTCGAAGGCGAGTGCACAGTTTCCTTGTTCTTATATCCGCCAGCTGAACCGAGTAGCTTCCAAACGCATGGTGTTCTTAGCTCTTTTTGGAATTCATTGCAGCCATTCGATATTCAGTACATATAGGCGGAAAGGAGCCAGGCTTGTGAACTCTTCTATCGAATACTTTCTATGTAATAAGAACAGCACAGCTCGAGTTTTGTATCTACGGGACTCTATTACACGAACGTAATAACTGCAGCGAGTTCGAAAATGGTTGCATCTGACTCTCTTACTGGGCCAAGGAAAGGCTGTGAAGCGTGACTGCTAACAGATTTCCTCCTGATCGGACTGTATTTCAAGTACGCTGCTACATTTCTAAAGCGACAGTGGAAAGATGATCGGATTCATTTGTTGCCTTTCCTTATTTAGTTGGGTTGTAGAAGTGATTGCTATACCTCCTTGGTTACCCTTCTGTTGTACCCCCTCCCCCTTTTTTTCGTCAATTTTTTTTTTCAATGGGCGCGGTGTCGTACCTACCCGACTGTTCCCAGGTAACATGACCTCGCTTCTTTTCTGTTTGCAGGAGTTTAAGACTGGCGTACCGTGGCATCGCGCTGTGCTGGCCCACCACCTCCGGCGGTGCCTTGCTCTGCCTGATCGCGCCAGTTTCCACATTTGCTGTCGGAGGGAATAAAACCCTGGCTCGCAGTACCTACCGTTTCTGCTTCTAATCTCATTTCATTCTTGCTGCCCACGTGCTCATTGCGGTGCACAACTTCGGTGAACGGCTGTCGGGCAAACGTGTACCGTAGGCTGCAGTTACATTGCCCCTCTTCGGGTCCCTTCGCCGTATCGGTGCTTGTGTCATACAGCTACTCGTTACCATTGCGCGGAAGCAGCTTCACGCAATTTTCATCTCCAGAGCAGTCCAGATCGTGAAGGCAGTCTCCCTCACGAGGGGTTCTCAGTCGGCGAGAAACATCTACAGTGCCAAGAATAGACCTTCCCTTTCTAGGAAAGCTCAGCTCATGTTGTGTCTCTTGCGTATTGTTGTGGCAGACTAAGAATGGCGCAGCTGCGTACCATATTTTTGCAGGCTGAAATCCACATGACTGTAAAAGACAGAAACCATCCTATGCATTTCTCTCGGTAATGCAGATGCTTGGCGTTATGTGTTTCTGTAGGCAAGGATACGCAATTAGACGCGGCGCATACTGGCGGGAAAAACGAAGCTTTAAGATTTGTTCAGCAATTTTCCTCAGTCGGCTGTCACATAATACTTAAGGTGTTTCAGCTCTAATGCAAGTTTTTCTCATGCGGCGAAAGGAGTGAGGTGCGGTTACGTACTCCATTTGAGGTCTTTTTCTGAAGCCATTGGTAAAATTCTGTGCTCCGATACATCTCTGAAACCTAGCGGTGCAAATGGCTCGAAAGTGGTGTCACTTAATATTTAGTCATTTTATTTCCCCATTTGTGTGGATTTGAGACAGGCATACAGTTTCCGTCTTATGAAGAGGTTGGCGAAGTAACGACATTTTACTAATACTACTAATCGTTTTTCCAAGGACGCTTGACAATCTGCTATATCCCATTTATAGATCTGCCTTTGAAAGTCTTAATTATTTCAGTGTTCGTGCTTGCACCCAGAAGGCTCTTGGTGATAAGTGCAAAGGTACTCGGCGCATAACGTGCTTTGCCAGCGCTGACCAACTCCTCACCTCTCGATGTTTTCAGAAGCGTCTCTATACCATTCGAGCAGTTCTAACACGAGGACCGCAGAGAATATGAGGGCCCACTGGCCGACGATCTCTTCGTGCACGCAAATCATCGCCTTAAAGAAATAGTGGAAGTTATGTATAGAGGCCACTAGTTCCTTGAGTGTTGTAAGGTAGCGTGGCGTTTTCCGGGTACCGTGTAGTTGTGAGTAATTTCCCGTGATTTGGTGGCTGTCACGTCATGCCCTTAAAGGCACAGCTTGAATGTCCCCCAAATTTTGCCGCCGCCTGCAATGCGTGCTCCGTTTTCCTTTTGGCGCACACATATACCTTTCGCGCCCCGATGATATTGAACTTAATTTATCAGTGTGTGTTGGTTAAGTTATCACTATTCTTTTATTGCCGGCTTATCGGTTTCAAATCAAACTTGAGAACCTCGAAATATCAAATGCTGAAGCTTGGGTGAGTTGGAGGTTGAATTTATTCGTAAAACAGCGCCAACAATACATGTATGCAGAAACAGATGTACTGCACACGGGCACTAACCCTCATTGCTTGCAGGCGACAGTAGCGATTAGAGAAGCAACATTACACTGATGTAACGACGAAGATTTTAAAGGACAGTATCTCGAAGAAATGAAATCTATAGCTCGCAAATCGTACTCCTTTACCTTTCGGGTTATTTCGTTACAAAAGCGCTCGCAATAACGCACGCGCCTGCGCGGAAACAATTGGCATGGCTTACGGTTGATTTACCCTAATGAAATAACAGCAATTCAATTATTTTATGCATCTTGCAGTACAAAGCTTTGCTTCACTTATAACAGCGCGCGATAAATGAACAAACATGAAAAAGGATGCCACAAAGTGCTGTCTTCCACTGGTTTATTGCCGTGCAGTGCGCGTACACATTTAAACAAATCAAAACATAAGCGCACGCAGCAAACAGACATTGAAGCGAATGTCCCGTCCCCCCACGACAGCGGCGATCAGCCTCGTGTGAAACAGGACACGTCACAATAAAGCAACAAACAATTTTGCATACAGATAGGAGCCCCAGCAGGATGTGTCTACACGTGAACCGGCAGCTTTGGTTAGGCGAAAAACCAGTCAAGAAGAGGAAGGAACAAGGAGTACAGCACACAACGTCGTTGTGTGCATTCCTTCTTTTTGTTCATTGTCTGTCTGGCTGGTTTTACGCCTATGTACCAACAGGCCCGGATCTCAACTCTTCGTCAGCCTTGAGACAGCTGTTACTGGGTCACTATGCCTAAGAAGAGGCACTCGTTAGTACTCAACAACACAAATAGCGTGCTGGAGCAATTCTCTTCAAGTTGTGCAACTTGGCTATCTTCAACTATATCCCTCGAGGTCTGTTCGACATACTTACGCACAATTGTTGTGGTCTGCTCAAATAAAGGTCCCTTGTTTCTAACAGTGCGTGCAGTCTCGGCAGTGCACAATAATTTAATCGGAGAGCGATTTCAAAGTAACTTATTGCCCAAAGTGTTTCGTACAGGACTGTAGTAAAGAGCCCTTGTGCAGCGAATCCACTCCAGCCTACGTTTCGTGGCGTAATGGCTTCTGCGCGATCTCGACCGGGAAGCGAAACTGAGCAGTGAGCGACGGCCGCACAAGAACTTTGTTTACACCGTGCATTCGGGCTGCTCTGCTCTGTTTTGTTCGCTTCATGGGCGAGACGTGCCTCCGGGGCCACCTTCGCTGCGGCGGAAACATCGCGTTCGGCGCCACGGTCTGTTCCCAGATGCCCGGATGCAACCTCTGAAGAGCCGCGCTACCTGAGCGGCTCATAAAGAAACCTGCCCCAAGCTGTCCTTTGACCCTGGGCGGTCCTTCTGACACTCACCCACGGCTACGTATATGACGTGAAAACATAGGGACAACGTGTGGGGACTTGGGGAACTTTTACTTGACTCATACAGTGGATTACCATGTATCTGCTCTCTCTTGTCGACAACCCGCAATATGTAATCTTTTCGCATGTAAAGTTTTTCGTCTTCCAGCAACCTCGCATCTCTGTTGATTCGGGCCCGACACCATGCCGGGGGCGCCGATGTCGCTAACGAAGTCCCAACAACACCTAAAGTCCCTAGATCAGCTTAGCTAAGTGCCGAAAACGTTTGCGGCGCCGCATTCACATAGTATTGGACAGCGTCCATTTCCGGCGTCGGAGCTGCTTCAGTCAGCCATGTGCTTCCTGAAGCAGTCCGGCTCAAGTTCTCCAGGTCGTATCGTGTAGGTAAGCTTTCATATTCTGTGCTTTTTATGCCAAAAAGTGGTGTCCGTTGTAACTATGCTTGCCATCGACTTACGAGTGTCCACTGCATCTTTAGGGTCCAGCTGTTTGGAAATTCCGGCTCGGACTTCCTTACACAACAAGCGACGAAGCGATCAGACATTAGGCCTATTTCATGCGGTGGGAAGGAGCGGGGCGTTGTGTGCGAGTTAGTGCTTAAGAAAGCGATGAAACACAGTGGAGTATGTGCTCTGGCGCACTACCCGCTGTTGTGTTTTGCGTCTGCCCCGGTAGCGGACCCAACAGGTAGCGAAAATTCGAGTCAGAAGTCGGGCTGCAGGCTCCCGGACATCGTGGTTGTTTCCGCAGCAGAGACGGGTCTATTAATAGAGAAACTTAAAAGGTTTATTTACATGGTAATCAAGGAGACTTCACAGCCGAAAATGCGCACTGCGGCTGTTTTGTAGCGATAGCTACATTATGGTAGCATTTCGAGCCTTCAGCGTGGCGGCGCCTTGGCCGCCGTGGCGAGCACTGTGGTGCGGTTGGTCACGTGGAGCGGAGCAGCTGCCGGCGGCGCGGCGTGCCGGCGAAACCGAGAGGGGGAAAGGGGAGGAAAAAGTGAATCGACGTCCAGCGACGAAGATGAAGAACGACCGTCCAGCGAAACGGAGCTGCGAAAGAATGACTTTGCATTTCGACAGAGCGAGTTCCACTCGGCCAGCTGTAGCTATCGTGCCACTCCAGGTTTAAGCAGCGCTAAACCACAGCCATTTTTAAAGGGGTACCGTGTCTCGAGGTCCCTAGTTGACGAAGTTAGTTCTCTTAAAAGCGTCCAATTACTGTTGTTTGGGTCACCTGGACAGTCTTCGTGAACCGCCCACAAGGACGTCTCCGATACACTCTCGCCAGTTACAGCAATGTACTGTCCTGTACTGTCCTGGCTGTTCCTGCTGCAGTCATGACGAGCCCGGGAGGAAGCCCCAGTAGTGGCGAAGGTCAGCCGCCAGCACTGCACAGCTCTCCGTTGGAACGGAATGTCGAAGCTGCACTCGCGCACAGGGTTCCGCACTGCGGAAGACGAGAAGTATATTCAGGACCGCGAGCATGCAGCCACCGTTGCTCTCTCTGCAACGTCCGTCGTGTATCACAAAGAGCAGCGGCACCCGCCGTCACCACCGACGCACGGTACCATACAGCTTTGGCCCAAGTGAATGGCCGCGACGAACTTTCCCAGGCAGCGGAGGGCCATCTCGGCGCCGCTGTCTCGACGCACAGAAGAATCAGAAACTTAAGAGCACTGCGAACGCGTGGGAGCAACCGGGAGGAATTTTCCCAGACAAGCGAATGTCCTTCTAAAAACCACTGTCTCGAAGCTCAGAATATTTCGAAACGTAACACCTCCGGCGGCGGCCGAGATCCCGGTGGACAAAGGTCAAAAACCATTGTCCAGAGGGATAATTGGGCGGATAGTGTTCATCATGTGCTTCACTGTTGCTAGTACTTTGTTTCTTCGCATAGTCTCTAGAGCTCATCGTTTCTTCTCCAAAAGACGGCTTCTTGTTCTCTGCATGCCAGTTTACTTTATAGTCAGACAGCATCAGTTTGAACAACACAAAAACCACAACTGTAAAGCCGGCAAGCGCCAAGACTATCTCCCTGAGGTTCACCAGGCTACTTTTCAATCAAAACGGTTTTAATCCTTGCACATTTACGGCAGGAATTGAAGCAACCTTAACATTCTCCATACATACAAAATGAAAGTTCAAGATGTCAGTTAAATACGATAACAGTAAACCTAATTCGGGAAAAAAACGTGCAGAAACCAGAATCTCCTTGGCTATCATTTACACTAAAAACAGCGACTTAAGCTATCGGCATTGGCGTTCAATTCAGCATTTTTTTGTACCGAACTTTAAAAGTGTATTGTTGCAGTGTGATGCTCCAGCAGAGCAGCCGACCGTTTTCAGGAAACATAGCCTGCAACCACCTGAGAGGACAATGATCCATTTCAATGACGAACTTCGAGCTGGCAAGGTAGCATGCAAGTTTCTGCACTGCCCACACAAGACCGGCGCACTGCGTCTACGAAGCGCTATACGCTTCTTCTCGTAACTTCAACTCACGACTAGCATAGAGCACCGGTTGCTATTCTTCCGCCTCAGCTCTTTGGCATAATACCACGCCCATGCAGTGGTCACTAGCATCGCACTGTACCACAAATGACTTCGACTAGTCGGCTGCCTGCAGCACAGGTTGATTCATTAGCGCACTTTTTAATGCTAAGAAAGCGTTTTCCTCATGTCGCAATGAAGGATCTCTGGCTCCATTTTTCTGGGAGCATCAGTGAGAGGAATGGCAAGCTCTGAATAACGTGAGATATAGCGCTGGTAGCAGCCGGCTACTCCCAAAAATGACCGCACATCCGTTTTAGTACGCGGCTGCAGGAAATTACTCGTAGCAGTCACTTTCACCTCAGATTGTCGGTGGTGGCCTCGCCCCACTATGTGACCCCAATATGTCACCTCTGCACGTCCAAGTTGACATTTCTGAGCTTTCACTGTCAGGTCAGCATCGCGGAAACGTTCAAGAACTGTTCGCAGGCGCGTGATATGCTCTGACCACGATCTGGAAATCACCCCCATGCTGTCTATATACGGCAGGTAGGAATCGTGCAGTCCCCTCAATAGCTTATTCATGAGGGACGAGAAGCAGTGGGGAGTGTTCTTTAAGCCGCAGCTTAATACTTTCGCACGGAATGCCCCTACGGGCGAGATGAATGCCGCATATCTACTTGCTTGTTCGCTCAGTGGCACCTGCCAATAGGCGCGAACGAGGTCAAACGTAGAGATATACTGCCCAATAATAACTTTTTTCAATTCTCTCCTTTGCACACTTAAGCCTGCACGGAATGCATGACTGCTAGAGAAATCATGCATTCACATGATATTCCAATATGCAGCAATGTTATTAGGCTTAAAATGGCTATGTACATATTCAAGAAAGTTAAAAACGAATACAACACATTTATGGCTCAGAATTTCAGCAGAGCTACAGGTGATTACTTACATACAACTTCTATTATTACCGACATTGCACGGACTAATTACGCTAAGCAAACGACTGCCCATCAGATTGTGCTCCTATGCAACGAATATCTTAGCATAATTGAAACTGCAAAATTAGGTGAGTGCAGCAGTTAGAGGTGAGTGCAGTCGGCGTTCTGCGGATTGTCTGTTCAAGCAATACGCGAAGATGCGAGTGCTATTTGGGAATGCGATCGCCGCTCCGGCGGATATACAGCTTGAACTTGAGAAGTGTAATATCATTTATCCGCGCTTTTATTGGCCAAGCAAACAGGGTGCAAGCTGGTCTAGTGGAAGCTTGCGCACTATACCAGATGTTCTTTTTCTGCATGGTTGGACGAAATAGGCAGCCTCAACAAAGGCGCACTTTTCGTTGTTTTTTTACTGTGAAATATCCCTACCCCCGGTCTTTTGATTTGTGCAATAGTAGTGCTTGTTTCGTGTTAGGCGCTACGCACTGAGTTAGCCTATTGTAAATAGCGGGATGGGGCACCAGGCATGACAGGGCTCATTCTGCAAAAGCAGAGACTTGCTCGACATTTTGCATCTGTCCCGTATTTAGGGTTAGATTTATTACATCATTGCCTGCACATTCTTGGAGACTGCATTGAGCCATGCGCGCGTGATTATGTTGATGGTTTTCATATTTTTCCTCCTTTCTGCCTTCATGTGCCACGCTAACACACAAAATATTCGCAGCTGTTGATGTGCCATGCAATATTCTGGAGGCCATGATTACTTACCAGCGCTTTCTCTCCCTCTTTACGGACAGTAGTAACTGCTTTATGTTCTGCCGCTCAAGCGTGCTGCGGCATTAAACAATGCTGCCGTCCATTTTTTTATCTTCCTTCCAGGCATCATGGTCTAGTCCCCGATGCCACAGCGAGCCTCCTCGAGCTGATTCAAGTCATGTCTTGTTCCTACTGAGAGGGAAAACTGCCGGCCACTGTCTTTCCGCTAGTTCGGAAAAATAAAGGATGTGTGCAGTAGTTTTCTTTCTTCTTTTAGTGGTGGCATCTGTCCACCCGTTATGCACAAATATGCAACGCAGCTTTGCTTAAGGGCGGCACACTTGCCGGGCTTACGCCGCAGGCTGTCCAACGGCTGAGTGAGCTGCTGTTGCCATTTAGCCTCGGCAGCATACACACTCCTCGTTCACGTGGCAGTCCAATGCATGACACAGCGATGGGCTTCTGTCACAGTTGCAACCACTCACGTAGTCAAACAGTTCAGATAATCCGCGCCGCGCCTGGAGTCCTGCTTGTGGACATCGCATGGCGAGCGGTTAACGATCGTGTACCACAAACTGTTCATTCTCTGCTGTGGAAGATCGTGTGCTGCGTCCCCTGCGAGAAGTATCGAGGCGTGATGATTGCGCGGACGCTTATCTCATGTCCCCAACTTCTGAGTGCAGTAGGCTGTAACCAGCGCATCAACTGTGATTGGTAGACGCCACTACAGGCAGTTTACTAAGGGAGCTGAGCAACGTTGTTCTGTGTGAAAGGCCAGTTAGCGCAAAGGTACCGCTAAGTTCCCAGTGTGGATTACGCATTTTTTGCGCAGAATGTGACACCGTGTGGGTCAGAGAATTTAAAAATCGTTTTCTGCACAGACCATCCTCTGCGCACTTGTGCGGAATGCTTGGAAAGCGTTTGCGCGATCTGTGTCAAAAGGCGGCTTTCCATTATGTGAATTATCAATACCAGGCAGTCGCTTCTGAAGCTGCTTCTTCGACCTAACATACAGCGAATTCAGTACCTGCTCACCAAACGTACGCCTTCAGCCTAAGGAATTATTGAGGGGAAACGAGGTTATATTTCTAGGCTTGATCACGCATTATAGTCTTTCAAATCGAGCATGCCCAATTAAGCATTCGTGTGAACGGCCTGAATAATTGCGATTCATGGTCCTCCTTGCACAAACGGTTTTAATGACAAGCCCAGGGGAAGAAAAAAGAAGTTAAGGTGTATCGATACAGTACCGCATTCTAATCGCATGCACTCTCCACTCTTTCCGAATACGCAGCCTTTATGATATAGAGAATATTAAAAGAGGATAAAGCAATGACCCCCTTAACAGTCGACGTGACGTGGCTTCTGATCGGCGGCGGCGTTGAGAGTGGAAACTTTCATCAGGCACCAGCGACGATTTGTTGCGCGTCGCCGATAAGGGGGTGCATTCCTTGCCCTGCGGCAAACTACATCTGCTGAACTGACAGATGTTCAAATGAGAGGATCATAGAACGCATCGCTGAGGTTATCTATGGACGTGTATAGGCGATCGCTGCTGAGACTGCAAGCAGTCCAAGGAACATGGGCTTTTTGTTAAGAACACCTAATTTCCGCGCAGGTCCGTCGAGAAGACCAGAAGGGTAACAGTTGAAGCTGTCGAAATCGCTAAGCTGAACGACAGTGAACAGCCTCCAACTAGCCCAAGGTTTTGCACTTACAATTTTAATCTATCGAAGTTCCAATTGCGACCGATAAACGGGCAATAGAAGAGCCTGATTACGTAACCAACGCACACTGCGCAATTCAGTTTAATGCGATCGGGACGCGAAACGTACAGGCGCACTGAAAGTGAAACGGAGCACGCGAGCGGTGGCAAATATTTGAAGACTTAACCTCTGCCTTTAAGAGTAAGACGCGGCAGCGACCAAATCAGGGGACATTTGCTGCCGTAGGACAGAAGCGGCAACGGGCAACCAGCTGCTGTACGATAGAAGCGGCGTTGTGGCGAAGGGACCCGAAGAGGCGCGTTGTATTTAATCTACGGCACGTGTTTCCCTGCGAGCCATCCGCCGAAGTTCTGGGAACCAATGGGCTAGGAGCAAGAAAAAGATGCAATTGGAAGCAGAAACGGGACGTATTGGGCGCCAGCTTTTATTTCATACTTCAGCAAGTATCAAAACTAGCGCGACCACGTAGGTCGGGGCGCCGCGGAGGTGGTGGGTCAGCATACCGCGATGTGACGGTACGCTGGTCCTACACTCCTGCGAACAGAAAAAGAAGCAAGGTCACGATACCCGGAAAGGTTCGAGCAGTTACGATACTGTGCTCAATGGAAAGAATAAGACAACGGAGGGCAATTGCAGATATCAGGGTAACCCAGAGGCACATTAATCACCTTCAAATACTAACTGCTCAGGGCAAGCCCACTAAAGGCGACACTGTTCCTGTTGCTTTAAACAGCAGCTTCCAATACCGAACCCAGTACGATTAAAATGGGGCAGTTACAGCCACGCCCCACCGCCTATACCTGCCGATAGAGTATCGTAGAAACAATACACGAGCTATACTGTTCATAATAGATAGAAATGTTCAAAAGCCTGCATCGCGTCCGCCTATATTTACTCAAAATCGCATGGCTGCAATGAATTCCAAAAAGAGCCAAGAACCTCGCCGCGTTTGGAAGCTACTCGGTTAAGCGGGCGAATAGAAGAACAGGGAAGTGTGCACTCGCCTTCGACACACCAGGAGCCTCCGCAGGGCTTGGGGCAGCACTCGAGGCCGGCGGCGGCGCACCCCGCCGACGTGCACTCCGAGAAGGAGCAGTCGCTGAAGACGCCCTCGTTGCTCGGGCACGCACCCATGGCGGGGGCAGAAGCTGCACACAGCAGCAGCAGGACCATGACAGCAACGACGGTTTGCTTCATTTCTGCCGATGAGACAGGCAGACTTGTTCCTCCAGCAATGGCAGCTTGAGCTGTTATGGCAGAACACAGTCGACCAGCCCCTTATATAGCACGTAGCTGGGGCGCTGCTTACTATCTCCCGACAGGAACAGGTTATGATAGCAGATGCGAGCGCCGCATTTTACACACTTCAGATAACGCGGGACGTGTGTTAAGGCGATCGCGACCTATCTGCGTACGCCACTGGGCATCTGAAACCACGATGGGAGATCAAAAGAATGGAAAGGAATGCCTTGAACTGCTGTGTATAGAGAGAGAGAGAGAGAGACTCTTTAATGAAAAAACAGGGAATTTAGCCGGCGTTTCAATATCGCTGGCATGCTACTCTGCGTAGGGAGGGGAATTTGGGAGATAAAGACTGAAGGAGAGCAGCGTGAAGAGGTGGAAGGGGAAAAAAAACGAAGATAAAATGCAGCCATGAAATGGGTATTAAGGATGCAGTGGCGAGTATTGATGTAACCTATGGAATGATGGAGTGCATAGTCCGACAAATGGGCTGACGAAGTTCACTGCAAGAAGAATGCATGAAGGTAACCTGCAAGTGAATTTAGAGCTTATCGAGATGTCCAATGTCTTTTAAATATGTAAAATGAAAGTTCATTGCAAGTGTCTGTTGCCTGAAGCAGGCTAAGGGGCCTAAAACTTTGTCCATTGTTAGGGGCACTGGGCAGAGCTTCTGCATGCAATGTTCATAGTACGCACGCTCGTTAGCATACGCAGGGCACTCAAGCAGGATATGTTCCACAGTTTCTATCGAGGCACAGTTGTCACAATGCGGACTGTTCATTTGTCCAAAACGGTATCGCAAGCCGTTTAGTATGCAGCATTCAGACGAAGTCGGTGATAAAGTGTTTCGAGTTGTCGAGGAATTCTGTGTGAGAGTCTTGATCTAAGATGTGGGTCGATTGAGTGAAGAAATTGGTACTGATGTGTCGGCAAACTCCAAAGCCGATACGTTTCTTCGTACGCAAAACTTTTAGCCATTTGGGACGCATCAGATTTCGTGAGAAAACTTCGAATGTATCTCTGATGTTGATGGCCCTTACGGGCCGCTTCATCTGCTTTTTCATTAGCCATAATGCCACAGTGAGCAGGTACCCACTGAAATGTTATGCAGTGGCCTGCGGCAATAGCTAAATGATGGATATACGCAATGTCCAGAGAAACTGGCTGGTGATTCGTTTTCTTCAGCAGGTTGGCCAGGATCTGCAGAGATGCTTTTGAATCGGTGAAGATAACCCAACGGCCGGCGGTTCGGCGCAGGATGTAAGAAACAGCTTCCTTAATGCCGTGAAGCTCAGCTGTTGTAGAGGAGGTCCTCCGCTGCAGCCGGTAAGAAAGGGCATGGCCTGTTGAGGGCACATAAAGGCCACAAGAAGAAGTTTCTTTAGTAGTTGAACCATCGGTGAAGATATGCGTGTGCTGCGTATATTCTTCGATTAAGTAGGCGAGAGTAGCTTGCAGAAGTGCTGCCTGTGGCATGCGGCTCTTTGCATTCACACCTGGAACAGACTTCTTCACCTTTAGAGGAGAGAGTGTCCATGGAGGAAAGGCCAGAGGGAGTAGTTTCTGTGGCTGATTAATAGTAGGAAGGGGCAGGAGCTGCACTGCCTGGCCAAAGCTAGAGTTGCTGTGAGTTAGGTGGACACGGTGTAGGAAGTGCTTCTTCCCTTGCAGGACATGGCGGAGATGGGTACGCATAGTTTCCTGGGCGGAAATTACCTCTAGTGGGAGACATCCTGCCTCCGCTATTGTTCCTGATGCAGAGGAACCCTTTGGGAGGCCAAGACATATTCGCAGGCAGTTGTTCCGTGCGGCATTGAGAGTCTTATTGCTTGATGTAGATAATCTTTGAAGCACTGGTAGACAGTAGCGCAACGTTCCTTCAACATAGGCTTTTTCAAGGAGAAGCATTGATCGGCAGTTGCTACCCCACCTTGTTCCCGCTAAGAACCTGAACACTTGCGATGCTGCAGTAATCCTCGCACGGAGTTTTTTGATGTGAGGTGACCATGACAGATTATAGTCGATTACAACACCCAGGAATCGCTGAGATCGTACATATGGCAGCGATCGTCCGCCTAGGAGCAGCGGATATCGGGTCATCGTTTTTCTTGTAAATGCCATTGCAGCACTCTTTTCTGGCGAGAGACGAAGACCTCTGGAAGCCAGGTACATCGAAATGTGCAATAGCACTCTCTGAAGACGTTGCTGGGTAATATAGCGCGAACGTGACGCGGTCCAGATGCAGATATCATCAGCATAAATTGTTATGCGGACCCCTCGCGGAAGGTGTCTTCTTATGTGAATAAGGACAATATTGAACAGGAGAGGGCTGAGCACCGCTCCCTGTGGTACGCCCCTCTCCACTGCGTGAAAGCGTGTTGGACCGTTTGGAGTGGTAATAAAAATTTGTCGGTCTTTTAAATAATGCCCAATCCACTTGTATAGCCTTCCTCCAAGGCCAAGACTGCCAAAGGCTGCGAGAATTGCATGGTGAAAGACGGAGTCAAAAGCGGCCTTGATGTCTAGGAAAACGGCTGTTGGGATGTACCCAGCATGAAGGTACTCCTCAATTGATGAGACGAGGGCGATGATATTGTCAGTCGCAGACCTGTTTTGACGGAACCCGTTCATTTCTTGGGGGAACTCATTTTGGCTTTCTAGGAACCAAGTTATGCGCTTGCAGATCATGCGCTCCATGAGCTTACCTACGCAGCTCAGTAGGGCAATGGGCCGGAATGATGCGTAGCTTGTTGGCTGCTTACAGGGTTTCAAAACGGGCACGATTTTCGTCAGCTTCCATTCCGTGGGGACCTCACCAGCGATCCAGGAAGAATTGTAATACTCCAGGAGTCGACGACGGGAGGTGTGGGGTAGCTTTGCAATGGCGTCATAGGTCACCTCATCATGACCCAGAGACGTGTGCCTGTTTGTCTCCGCGATAGCTCTGGATAGTTCTTCCATAGTGAAAGGCAGGTCTAACGCTGGCACTGCCGCCTTTGGGATGCCTGTTTGACGATCTGCGGAGAGTGTCGAATGCCCTGACCCTGCCGACAGCAGCTTGCAGTATTCTTCTGAGACTTCTTTTATAGATTTTTGTTCGTGAAGGGAGAGTGTAGCGAAGGGGTGGAGTTGTTGAAGTGGCGTGCGCATACCTCTAACTATCCGCCAAATATTGGTTACTGGTTTGCGCACATCCAGCGTAGAACAAAAGTCACGCCACTTTTGCCGACTGAGTTTATCCATGTAGCGTCGAATGTGACGCTGTGCCCGTCGGCATGCACGTAGGTCACCGAGGCTTTTTGTGCGCAGAGCTTTCCTTTCAGCTCGCCTGCGTATAGCGCAAAGCCTTTGGAATGTGTCATCATTTGAAGGTAGGTTATTATTTTTAGCTGTAATTTGTGTACTCGCCCTCAGGCAATACGCAATTGTCTATGCTAATTCCTCATTGGGAGTTGCCGCAGTAACTCCTCTGCTATCAGCGTCCTTGTATGCGTCCCAGTCTGTAGATTTTATAAGGAATTTCTTTGGGTTCCTCTGCACATGGAAAGCCGATATGAGGATTGGGTAATGGTCGCTTCCACGTGTCTCCAAATCAGTGCACCAGCTAAAGTTGTGGGCGAATGAACTTGTGACAAATGTCACGTCGATGCTGCTGGTAGTCGTCGGGCCTCGGAGGTAGGTGATGCTGCCGTCATTTAATGGCTGAACTGAATGCTTGGAGAGAAGTTTTGCAAGCTTGGCACCTCGAGCACATGTATGTGAGCTGCCCCAAATTTCATTGAGCATTGAAGTCTCCGCAAATAATATGCGGAGAGGGCGTCCTTGCTATCAAGTCTTCAAGTCTCAAAGCATCAAATGGCGTGCCTGGCTCTAGATATACTCCAATCAGAGTGTACTGTTGTCCGGCAATAACTGTGACAGCGCATACGTATTCATTGTCGCTGTGAGGCGGGACATCAACAGGTGAGGCCGGGATATCCTTGCGAAAGCCAATCAGCAATCTGCTGACGTTATCTGGTCGTTGTGAATGATGGAAATAGTATTCATTGAGTCGGAAAGTTTCCTCGACGCGTGATTCACAGATGACTATGAAGGGGAAGCGGTACGCTCGCACGAGCTGTTGGAAATCTGAGAGTTTAGAACGTAGCCCGCGAGCGTTCCACTGGAAAATGGTGCATGTACGAAAGATGTGGATTTTCAGCTGCGGTGAAGTTCTCGCTGTGGAAGCCATGATTACTGAAGTGTGGTATTACGCCCCTGCGGAGCGTAGGAGACCGACACCAACGGCTCCATTGCAAGGACAGCTTCTACTTCTGGGAGTCCTCCTGACGAGGGGTTTGCACGGATAAGAGCCTTGATGGCTACAAACAGCATCGGAATCAGTAGGCATGTGACATCTTGTTCAGAGCTTCCGGTTTGCTGCCTGCCGCTGATCTTCTTGTCATGTTGTGGCGCCCTAGGGTCAGAGCGAGCGACGCTGTTTGTCGGGTCTTGTGTAGTGCGTTGCAGTAGCTTTGATGAAGGAGAAGAACCAACGGACTTCCCACGCTTCTTTTTTACCGCATCTGCGTAGGTCTTGTCAGCTGCTCTGCCACGCTGTGTTGACTGATTCTTGGAAAGAGCTGCCGTAGTCGTGAAAACCACGTCGGGGTTAGGTGGTGGTTCATGGCGCTTAGGGGGTTTCCCTTGTGTTTGCTCTGCCGTGCGAGTAACTGTGGCTGCTTTCTTTTTATAATACCCTCCATAGGAATCAGGGTGTGGGCCACCGCAGTTAGCGCATTTAGGTTGCGCTCTCGAAGTGCATTCTTTGTGCGAGTGGGGGCCAGCACATACTTTGCAGCGCATGGGGCCGTTACAGTGTCTTGATATGTGGCCATGCCTCTGACATTTATAGCACTGAGTTGCTGCTCCGACGTATTCAGTTACAGGGTAACTACAGAACCCCAGTGTTACTCGTTTTGGTAGCGGCGCATCTTTTGCGAATTCCAATATAACTGTGCGACGGCGTACCTCTTTTATCTTTCCACCATCCTCAGGAGTGTAGGCGGTTAGCCTCCTTGCTGAGAGGACACCTTGGTCGCGTAGATATTCCTGCAGATCTTCGTGTTTGTAGGTGACAGGTACATTTTGTATTTTGCCATAGCTTGCCATGTAAGAGTATAGGACTCGGGCCTCTACAGCCACTCCAGCCAGCTTAGTTACCGTGAGCAGACGGTTGGCGGCGGGCAGCGTCGATACTGTAACCATCAGGCTCCCATCCTTGTGAATGCGATGGCTGAGGACTTTTTCTTGAGCCGATGCTACAACCGCCGAAGCCACAATGTTGGGGTTGGCTTTCCATAGGCTTCCTCCTTCCTCAGTGGGCCTGAAAACTACAGGAACACCGGTAGCTCTCTTTTTCTTGTACGATACAACGGTAAATGATGCTTGGTCCATGTCCTCTGGATGGTCGGTCAGAGGCTCATTGCTGGCTTGGTCGTCGCGCAGTCTCTTGTTTGGCGGGGCCTGGTCTGTAGCCGCAACTACAGGGGCCGCTGGACCCGCCGCTGGCGCTGCTGCCATCAGTGCAGCTTGGAGTTCAGCTGGCGGTGATGTTCCGTGTCGGCGTTGATACGGCGCACAGCGCCGAGGAGGTCGCTTGACGTGCTTTTGCCGGCGGCCAGGGACCCCCAGGTCGTCGCACGTCGAGGACACACGCCAAAAAGACGGAAATGAGAAAATAAAGCCGAAAATTACGGACCGGTGTCAGACAGCCGGCCCACTAATCGCCGTCTTCTTCTTCCTTCTCTTCCTGTGTATAGCCGCGTGCATTATGTACTATTCATTCAAAGGCTTTTAGAAAGGAAGCCCTATTACGCTAGTGCGAACAAAAGTTTCGTTGTGCGTTGCCTTAGCCTCGAGCGGATTAGCAGGTGGTTAGCAATGGCGTCCCTTGCAACCGGATCGGCGCCTAGAAACAAGCGGTCGCTGACCAAGCTCCGTGCATCGCCGCGGCGTAGCTCCGGCGTGTCGCTAGACTATAATGCAGGCATGTACTAGTTACTACGACAACGCTATAGTATAGTAATGAGCGTAATTAGTAGTAAACATAAGAATGCCTACATTTAATACATCATTTGAAACCAGAAGTTTAGACTAATTAAAAAACTCTAATTGAACAGATTGATTACCGTAGTCGATATGAATGTTGCTATAGGAAAGGATAACTACGAGTGCAAACTACATGCCAATGTGGAAGACTGGGCGAGTTGGTAGGTAGTCATTCTAGAAAAAACAGCGCACACAGGACAGGGACCAAGGGAAGAACCGACGACACGAGCGCTGCTCGTGTCGTCGGTTCTTCCCTTGGTCCCTGTCCTCTGTGCGCTGTTTTTTCTAGAATGGCAAACTACATGCCGTGATATTCAGCTTTAATTTGAAGAATAATTTAGCAAAATGAAAGAATAATACTGGGTGAACGGATGGCGTCATATACGGCATAACGCAATGCAAGTCACGTGATTTTGCATGACGTCAATCGGCGCGTTAAAAAGGCGCTTACCCAGGCTGCTGTCGCCTGAGACGGCGGCGACATGGGAGGGAATAACGACCCAGTCGCTTCGATGATCTCTGGTGCTGGCAGTTGTCCGGAATGGAATGGTATAGACGCCAAGACGCGTCTAGTTGCCCGATACACAAGAGCTTTAGCACTCTAACCAGATTCAACACTGCTTAAACAAACCACAGCTAACTTTTTGTGACATTCAACCTGGAGCAAGCACGCCACTAAGACTAAAAATTGCAATTTCAACCCTTGCCTGCGCTGGCAGACATGGAAAAATATGGTCAGGAAGCTGAGCAAAGGTGGACCTATTTTATACCCATTTGGCTCTGGCACGCACAATTTGTTGCGGAGGGTTTTTATACAGGCGTATGAAAGAATTTACCAAAAGTCCGTGGCTCAGTTTTGTCAATAGATGCAGTCTTTCGGCAGACGATAGAAGTGGCTGCATTCCGTGTTCTGTATATCCGCTTGAACACTTCCTTCTTCAGCAATTATTCTTGTATTAGTGCAATGATCGCACTGTCATATTTTGAAACAATTCTGCTTGCGGTTGTGCCTCAGCTTGACTAGACAGAATACTTGGCGTCGCAGCCAGGGCGCACGCTCGCTACGTGCTGATGGCCTAGTTTGCATTTCTTTAGTGGCCACTGGATGGAACAGAGGTACACAAACTTTGGGACTTGCTGCTGCATTTTGACGACAGCGGGCCCGCAGTGGACGGTGTGAGGACTATTGAGCGATGGCATTAACCAAAGGTTCCACGCTGACGCACGCCCCACAAAGCTGTCTTCGTCTGGACCCAGAGAAAGAATAGTTCTCTTGTCGAAACATTGGCTAAGAAGCCAGAGGCTCTCCCGTCCATAGCTAACTTTGCTGTGTCCAGAAACCCATCTTCCTGTCCTGTCTTTACTATGAAAACAAGACAAAAGTATAATTGTTACTAGAACCATCGTTGCTAGAACAAATGGGCAAATCGAAACTAAATTATTGACGAAGTTTCGTTTTTGGCTCAGAATACTGTTATGAGACCACATAATAACCTACGGCCTACCCTATTTTTCTTATAACATTTGACAAAATCCGCAGCCTTGGTGATTTGGCCAGTAGAGCGAAATATAAATAACTATCTCAATATTACAGCCTGCGGAACACGCGTTTATCTTTAATTTATTCGGCTCTTAAAGTATTTATGACACAAAAATTTTCCATCTATGCCAACGTAGACACTAGTAGAAATTGCAGTATGCGTGCCTTGCATGCGCAAGGCTCAATGTTACCCATGATGATTTGAATAGATAGTACACGTTGCACGCGGTTACACTGCAGATGTGGGCGTTCCTATCAACTGCTTTGATTTCAGGCTGGGGCTAACATAATCCCGATAAACGTGCGCAGATACGCCGTGAGCACCTTAACAACACACGTTGCGTATTATTTGAAGTCGCTAAGGCGTGTCGCTTGCATGTTTAATCTTAACCCATCGTCATCAGCAGATAGCGAGCAAAGCAGCTGCTACATATACGGGGCTGGTCGACGGTGTTCCGCCATAACAGCTCAAGCTGCCATTGCTGAAGGAACAAGTCTGCCTGTCTCATCGACAGAAATGAAGCCAACCGTCGCCGCTGTCATGGTCCTGCTGTTGCTGTGTGCAGCTTCTGCCCCCGCCATGGGTGCGTGCCCGAGCAACGAGGACGTCTTCAGCGACTGCTCCTTCTCGGAGTGCACGTGGGAGGAGTGCGCCAACGCCGCCCTCGAGTGCTGCCCCAAGCCCTGCGGAGGCTCCTGGTGTGTCCAAGGCGAGTGCACAGTTTCCCTGTTCTTATATCCGCCAGCTGAACCGAGTAGCTTCCAAATGCAGTGGTGTTCTTAGCTCTTTTTGGAATTCATTGCAGCCATTCGATATTCAGTACATATAGGCGGAAAGGAGCCAGGCTTGTGAACTCTTCTATCGAATACTTTCTATCTAATAAGAACAGCACAGCTCGAGTTTTGTATCTACGAGACTCTATTACACGAACGTAATAACTGCAGTGAGTTCGAAAATGGTTGCTTCGGACAGACTTACTGGGCCAAGGAAAGGCTGTGAAGCGTGACTGCTAACGGATTTCCTCCTAATCGGACTGTATTTCAAGTACGCTGCTACATTTCTAAAGCGACAGTGGAAAGATGATCGGATTCATTTGTTGCCTTTCCTTATGTAATTGGGTTGTAGAAGTGATTGCTATACCTCCTTGGTTACCCTTCTGTTGTACCCCCTCCCCCTTTTTTTTTGTTAATTTTTTTTTCAATGGGCGCGGTGTCGCAACTACCCGACTGTTCCCAAGTAACATGACCTCTCTTCTTTTCTGTTTGCAGGAGTTTAAGACTGGCGTACCGTGGCATCGCGCTGTGCTGGCCCACCACCTCCGGCGGTGCCTTGCTCTGCCTGATCGCGCCAGTTTCCACATTTGCTGTCGGAAGGAATAAAACCCTGGCTCGCAGTACCTACCGTTTCTGCTTCTAATCTCATTTCATTCTTGCTGCCCACGTGCTCATTGCGGTGCACAACTTCGGTGAACGGCTGTCGGGCAAACGTGTACCGTAGGCTGCAGTCACATTGCCCCTCTTCGGGTCCCTTCGCCGTATCGGTGCTTGTATCACACAGCTACTCGTTACCATTGCGCGGAAGCAGCTTCACGCAATTTTCATCTCCAGAGCAGTCCAGATCGTGAAGGCAGTCTCCCCCACGAGGGATTATCAGTCGGTGAGAAATATCTACAGTACCAAGAATATACCTTCCCTTTCTAGGAAAGCTCACCTCATGTTGTGTCTCTTGCGTATTGTTGCGGCAGACGAAGAATGGCGCAGCTGCGTACCATATTTTTGTAGGCTGAAATACACATGACTGTAAAAGACAGAAACCATCCTATGCATTTCTCTCGGTAATGCAGATGCTTGGTGTTAAGTGTTTCTGTAGGCAAGGATACGCAATTAGACGCGGCGCATACTGGCGGGAAAAACGAAGCTTTAAGATTTGTTCAGCATTTTTCCTCAGTCGGCTGTCACATAATTCTTAAGGTGTTTCAGCTCTAATGCAAGTTTTTCTCATGCGGCGAAAGGAGTGAGGTGCGGTTACGTACTCCATTTGAGGTCTTTTTCGGAAGCCATTGGTAAAATTCTGTGCTCCGATACATCTCTGAAACCTAGCGGTGCAAATGGCTCGAAAGTGGTGTGACTTTATATTTAGTCATTTTATTTCCCCATTTGTGTGGATTTGAGACAGGCATACAGTTTCCGTCTTCTGAAGAGGTTGGCGAAGTAACGACATTTTACTAATACTACTAATCGTTTTTCCAAGGACGCTTGACAATCTGCTATATCCCGTTCATAGATCTGCCTTTGAAAGTCTTAATTATTTCAGTGTTCGTGCTTGCACCCAGAAGGCTCTTGGTGATAATTGCAAAGGTACTCGGCGCATAACGTGCTTTGCCAGCGCTGACCAACTCCTCACCTCTCGATGTTTTCAGAAGGGTCTCTATACCATTCGAGCAGTTCTAACACGAGGACCGCAGAGAATATGAGGGCCCACTGGCCGACGATCTCTTCGTGCACGGAAATCATCGCCTTAAAGAAATAGTGGAAGTTATGTATAGAGGCCACTAGTTCCTTGAGTGTTGTAAGGTAGCGTGGCTTTTTCCGGGTACCGTGTAGTTGTGAGTAATTTCCCGTGATTTGGTGGCTGTCACGTCATGCCCTTAAAGGCACAGCTTGAATGTCCCCCAAATTTTGCCGCCGCCTGCAATGCGTGCTCCGTTTTCCTTTTGGCGCACACATATACCTTTCGCGCCCCGATGATATTGAACTTAATTTATCAGTGTGTGTTGGTTAAGTTATCACTATTCTTTTATTGCCGGTTTATCGGTTTCAAATCGAACTTGAGAACCTCGAAATATCAAATGCTGAAGCTTGGGTGAGTTGGAGGTTGAATTTATTCGTAAAACAGCGCCAACAATACATGTATACAGAAACAGATGTACTGCACACGGGCACTAACCCTCATTGCTTGCAGGCGACAGTAGCGATTAGAGAAGCAACATTACACTGATGTAACGACGAAGATTTTAAAGGACAGTATCTCGAAGAAATGAAATCTATAGCTCGCAAATCGTACTCCTTTACCTTTCGGGTTATTTCGTTACAAAAGCGCTCGCAATACCGCACGCGCCTGCGCGGAAACAATTGGCATGGCTTACGGTTGATTTACCCTAATGAAATAACAGCAATTCAATTATTTTATGCATCTTGCAGTACAAAGCTTTGCTTCACTTATAACAGCGCGCGATAAATGAACAAACATGAAGAAGGATGCCACAAAGTGCTGTCTTCCACTGGTTTATTGCCGTGCAGTGCGCGTACACATTTAAACAAATCAAAACATAAGCGCACGCAGCAAACAGACATTGAAGCGAATGTCCCGTCCCCCCACGACAGCGGCGATCAGCCTCGTGTGAAACAGGACACGTCACAATAAAGCAACAAACAATTTTGCATACAGATAGGAGCCCCAGCAGGATGTGTCTACACGTGAACCGGCAGCTTTGGTTAGGCGAAAAACCAGTCAAGAAGAGGAAGGAACAAGGAGTACTGCACACAACGTCGTTGTGTGCATTCCTTCTTTTTGTTCATTGTCTGTCTGGCTGGTTTTGCGCCTATGTACCAACAGGCCCGGATCTCAACTCTTCGTCAGCCTTGAGACAGCTGTTACTGGGTCACTATGCCTAAGAAGAGGCACTCCTTAGTACTCAACAACACAAATAGCGTGCTGGAGCAATTCTCTTTAAGCTGTGCAACTTGGCCATCTTTAACTATATCCCTCGAGGTCTGTTCGACATACTTACGCACAATTGTTGTGGTCTGCTCAAATAAAGGTCCCTTGTTTCTATCAGTGCGTGCAGTCTCGGCAGTGCACAATAATTAATTCGGAGAGCGATTTCAAAGTAACTTATTGCCCAAAGTGTTTCGTACAGGACTGTAGTAAAGAGCCCTTGTACAGCGAATCCACTCCAGCCTACGTTTCGTGGCGTAATGGCTTCTGCGCGATCTCGACCGGGAAGCGAAACTGAGCAGTGAGCGACGGCCGCACAAGAACTTTGTTTACACCGTGCATTCGGGCTGCTCTGCTCTGTTTTGTTCGCTTCATGGGCGAGACGTGCCTCCGGGGCCACCTTCGCTGCGGCGGAAACATCGCGATCGGCGCCACGGTCTGTTCCCAGATGCCCGGATGCAACCTCTGAAGAGCCGCGCTACCTGAGCGGCTCATAAAGAAACCTGCCCCAAGCTGCCCTTTGACCCTGGGCGGTCCTTCTGACACTCACCCACGGCTACGTAATATGACGTGAAAACATAGGGACAACGTGTGGGGACTTGGGGAACTTTTACTTGACTCATACAGTGGATTACCATGTATCTGCTCTCTCTTGTCGACAACCCGCAATATGTAATCTTTTCGCATGTAAAGTTTTTCGTCTTCCAGCAACCTCGCATCTCTGTTGATTCGGGCCCGACACCATGCCGGGGGCGCCGATGTCGCTAACGAAGTCCCAACAACACCTAAAGTCCCTAGATCAGCTTAGCTAAGTGCCGAAAACGTTTGCGGCGCCGCATTCACATAGTATTGGACAGCGTCCATTTCCGGCGTCGGAGCTGCTTCAGTCAGCCATGTGCTTCCTGAAGCAGTCCGGCTCAAGTTCTCCAGGTCGTATCGTGTAGGTAAGCTTTCATATTCGGTGCTTTTTATGCCAAAAAGTGGTGTCCGTTGAAACTGTGCTTGCCATCGACTTACGAGTGTCCACTGCATCTTTAGGGTCCAGCTGTTTGGAAATTCCGGCTCGGACTTCCTTACACAACAAGCGACGAAGCGATCAGACATTAGGCCTATTTCATGCGGTGGGAAGGAGCGGGGCGATGTGTGCGAGTTAGTGCTTAAGAAAGCGATGAAACACAGTGGAGTATGTGCTCTGGCGCACTACCCGCTGTTGTGTTTTGCGTCTGCCCCGGTAGCGGACCCAACAGGTAGCGAAAATTCGAGTCAGAAGTCGGGCTGCAGGCTCCCGGACATCGCGGTTGTTTCCGCAGCAGAGACGGGTCTATTAATAGAGAAACTTAACAGGTTTATTTACATGGTGATCAAGGAGACTTCACAGCCGAAAATGCGCACTGCGGCTGTTTTGTAGCGATAGCTACATTATGGTAGCATTTCGAGCCTTCAGCGTGGCGGCGCCTTGGCCGCCGTGGCGAGCACTGTGGTGCGGTTGGTCACGTGGAGCGGAGCAGCTGCCGGCGGCGCGGCGTGCCGGCGAAACCGAGAGGGGGAAAGGGGAGGAAAAAGTGAATCGACGTCCAGCGACGAAGATGAAGAACGACCGTCCAGCGAAACGGAGCTGCGAAAGAATGACTTTGATTTTCGACAGAGCGAGTTCCACTTGGCCAGCTGTAGCTATCGTGCCACTCCAGGCTTAAGCAGCGCTAAACCACAGCCATTTTTAAAGGGGTACCGTGTCTCGAGGTCCCTAGTTGACGAAGTTAGTTCTCTTAAAAGCGTCCAATTACTGTTGTTTGGGTCACCTGGATAGTCTTCGTGAACCGCCCACAAGGACGTCTCCGATACACTCTCGCCAGTTACAGCAATGTACTGTCCTGTACTGTCCTGGCTGTTCCTGCTGCAGTCATGACGAGCCCGGGAGGAAGCCCCAGTAGTGGCGAAGGTCAGCCGCCAGCACTGCACAGCTCTCCGTTGGAACGGAATGTCGAAGCTGCACTCGCGCACAGGGTTCCGCACTGCGGAAGACGAGAAGTATATTCAGGACCGCGAGCATGCAGCCACCATTGCTCTCTCTGCAACGTCCGTCGTGTATCACAAAGAGCAGCGGCACCCGCCGTCACCACCGACGCACGGTACCATACAGCTTTGGCCCAAGTGAATGGCCGCGACGAACTTTCCCAGGCAGCGGAGGGCCATCTCGGCGCCGCTGTCTCGACGCACAGAAGAATCAGAAACTTAAGAGCACTGCGAACGCGTGGGAGCAACCGGGAGGAATTTTCCCAGACAAGCGAATGTCCTTCTAAAAACCACTGTCTCGAAGCTCAGAATATTTCGAAACGTAACACCTCCGGCGGCGGCCGAGATCCCGGTGGACAAAGGTCAAAAACCATTGTCCAGAGGGAAAGTTGGGCGGATAGTGTTCATCATGTGCTTCACTGTTGCTAGTACTTTGTTTCTTCGCGTAGTCTCTAGAGCTCATCGTTTCTTCTCCAAAAGACGGCTTCTTGTTCTCTGCATGCCAGTTTACTTTATAGTCAGAGAGCATCAGTTTGAACAACACAAAAACCACAACTGTAAAGCCGGCAAGCGCCAAGACTATCTCCCTGAGGTTCACCAGGCTACTTTTCAATCAAAACGGTTTTAATCCTTGCACATTTACGGCAGGAATTGAAGCAACCTTAACATTCTCCATACATACAAAATGAAAGTTCAAGATGTCAGTTAAATACGATAACAGTAAACCTAATTCGGGAAAAAACGTGCAGAAACCAGAATCTCCTTGGCTATCATTTACACTAAAAACAGCGACTTAAGCTATCGGCATTGGCGTTCAATTCAGCATTTTTTGTACCGAACTTTAAAAGTGTATTGTTGCAGTGTGATGCTCCAGCAGAGCAGCCGACCGTTTTCAGGAAACATAGCCTGCAACCACCTGAGAGGACAATGATCCATTTCAATGACGAACTTCGAGCTGGCAAGGTAGCGTGCAAGTTTCTGCACTGCCCACACAAGACCGGCGCACTGCGTCTACAAAGCGCTATACGCTTCTTCTCGTAACTTCAACTCACGACTAGCATAGAGCACCGGTTGCAATTCTTCCGCCTCAGCTCTTTGGCACAATACCACGCCCATGCAGTGGTCACTAGCATCGCACTGTACCACAAATGACTTCGACTTGTCGGCTGCCTGCAGCACAGGTTGATTCATTAGCGCACTTTTTAATGCTAAGAAAGCGTTTTCCTCTTTTTTCTGTCGCAATGAAGGATCTCTGGCTCCATTTTTCTGGGAGCATCAGTGAGAGGAATGGCAAGCTCTGAATAACGTGAGATATAGCGCTGGTAGCAGCCGGCTACTCCCAAAAATGACCGCACATCCGTTTTAGTTCGCTTCTGCAGGAAATTACTCGTAGCAGTCACTTTCACCTCAGATTGTCGGTGGTGGCCTCGCCCCACTATGTGACCCCAATATGTCACCTCTGCACGTCCAAGTTGACATTTCTGAGCTTTCACTGTCAGGTCAGCATCGCGGAAACGTTCAAGAACTGTTCGCAGGCGCGTGATATGCTCTGACCACGATCTGGAAATCACCGCCATGCTGTCTATATACGGCAGGTAGGAATCGTGCAGTCCCCTCAATAGCTTATTCATGAGGGACGAGAAGCACTGGGGAGCGTTCTTTAAGCCGCAGCTTAATACTTTCGCACGGAATGCCCCTACGGGCGAGATGAATGCCGCATATCTACTTGCTTGTTCGCTCAGTGGCACCTGCCAATAGGCGCGAACGAGGTCAAACGTAGAGATATACTGCCCAATAATAACTTTTTTCAATTCTCTCCTTTGCAACACTTAAGCCTCCACGGAATGCATGACTGCTACAGAAATCATGCATTCACATGATATTACAATATGCAGCAATGTTATTAGGCTTAAAATGGCTATGTACATATTCAAGAAAGTTAAAAACGAATACAACACATTTATGGCTCAGAATTTCAGCAGAGCTACAGGTGATTACTTACATACAACTTCCATTATTACCGACATTGCACGGTCTAATTACGCTAAGCAAACGACTGCCCATCAGATTGTGCTCCTATGCAACGAATATCTTAGCATAATTGAAACAGCAAAATTAGGTGAGTGCAGCAGTTAGAGGTGAGTGCAGTCGGCGTTCTGCGGATTGTCTGTTCAAGCAATACGCGAAGATGCGAGTGCTATTTGGGAATGCGATCGCCGCTCCGGCGGATATACAGCTTGAACTTGACAAGTGTAATATCATTTATCCGCGCTTTTATTGGCCAAGCAAACAGGGTGCAAGCTGGTCTAGTGGAAGCTTGCGCACTATACCAGATGTTCTTTTTCTGCATGGTTGGACGAAATAGGCAGCCTCAACAAAGGCGCACTTTTCGTTGTTTTTTTACTGTGAAATATCCCAACCCCCGGTCTTTTGATTTGTGCAATAGTAGTGCTTGTTTCGTGTTAGGCGCTACTCACTGAGTTAGCCTATTGTAAATAGCGGGATGGGGCACCAGGCATGACAGGGCTCATTCTGCAAAAGCATAGACTTGCTCGACATTTTGCATCTGTCCCGTATTTAGGGTTAGATTTATTACATCATTGCCTGCACATTCTTGGAGACTGCATTGAGCCATGCGCGCGTGATTATGTTGATGGTTTTCATATTTTTCCTCCTTTCTGCCTTCATGTGCCACGCTAACACACAAAATATTCGCAGCTGTTGATGTGCCATGCAATATTCTGGAGGCCATGATTACTTACCAGCGCTTTCTCTCCCTCTTTACGGACAGTAGTAACTGCTTAATGTTCTGCTGCTCAAGCGTGCTGCGGCATTAAACAATTCTGCAGTCGATTTTTTTTATCTTCCTTCCAGGCATCATGGTGTAGCCCCTGATGCCACAGCGAGACTCCTCGAGCTGATTGAAGCCATGCCTTGTTCCTACTGCGAGGGAAAACTGCCGGCCACTGTCTTTCCGCTAGTTCAGAAAAATAAAGGATGTGTGCAGTAGTTTTATTTCTTCTTTTAGTAGTGGCTTCCGTCCACCCGTTAGGCACGAATATGCAACGCAGCATTGCTTGAGGGCGGCACACTTGCAGGGCGTACGCCGCAGTCTGTCGAACGGCTGAGTGAGCCACTGTTGCCATTTAGCCTCAGCAGCATACTCTCCTCGTTCACGTGGCAGTCCAATGCATGACACAGCGATGGGCTTCTTTCACGGTTACAACCACCCACGTAGTCAAACAGTTCAGATATCCGCGCCGCACCTGGAGTCCTGCTTGTGGACTTCGCATGGCGAGCGGTTAACGGTCGTGTGCCACAAACTGTTCATTCTCTGCTGTGGAAGATCGTGTGCTGCGTCCACTACGAGAAGTCTCGAGACGTGCTCATTGCGTCGGTGCTTATCTCAGGTCCCCAACCTCTGTATGCGGTAGGCTGTAACCTGCGCTTTTGCCACGCACCAGCTGTAAGTGGTAGACGCCACTTCTGGCAATTTGCTAAGGAAGCTGCGCAACGTTGTTCAATGTGGAAGGCCCGTTAGCGCACAGGTATCACTAAGTTCCCAGTGTGGATTACGCATTTTTTGTGCAGAATGTGACCCCGTGTGGGTCAGAGAATTCAAAAATCGTTTTCTGCACAGGCCATCCTGTCTTTGCTCACTTGTGCGGAATGCTTGGAAAGCGTTTGCGCGATCTGTGTCAAAAGAGGGCTTTCCATTATGTGAATTATCAATACCATGCATTCGCTTCTTTTGAAGCTGCTTCTTTGACCTAACATACAGTGAATTCAGTACCTGCTAATCAAACGTACGCCTTCAGCCTAAGGAATTATTGAGGGGAAACGCGGTTATATTTCTAGGCTTGATCACGCATTATAGTCTTTAAAATCGAGCATGCCCAATTAAGCATTCGTGTGAATGGCCTGAATAATTCCGATTCATGGTCCTCCTTGCACAAACGGTCTTAATGACAAGCCCAGAGAAAAAAAAAGAAATTAAGGTGTATCGATACAGTACCGCATTCTAATCGCATGCACAGACCACTCTACGAAAACACAGCCTTTACGATATAGAAAATATTAAAAGAGGATTAAGCAATGGCCCCCTTAAACAGACGACGTGACGTGGATTCTGATCGGCGGCGGCGTTGAGAGTGGAAACTATCATCAGGCACCAGCGACGATTTGCTGCGCGCCGATAAGGGGGTGCATTCCTTGCCCTGCGGCAGCCTACACCTGTTGAACTGACAGATGTTCAAATGAGAAGATCATAAAACGCATCGCTGGGGTTATCTATGGACGCGTATAGGTGATCGCTGCTGAGACGGCAAGCAGTCCAAGGAACATGGGCCTTTTGTTAAGAACACCTAATTTCCGCGCAGGTCCGTCGAGAAGACCATGCAGAAGGGTGACAGTTGAAGCTGTCGAAATCGCTAAGCTGAAGGATAGTGAACAGCCTCCAACTAGGCCAAGGTTTTACACTTACAATTGAATCTATCGAAGTTATAATTGCAAACGACAAACGGGCAACAGAAGAGCCTGATTACGTAACCAACGCACACTGCGCAATTTAGCTGAATGCGATCGGGACGCGAAACGTACAGGCGCACCGAAAGTGAAACGGAGCACGCGAGCGGTGGCAAATATTTGAAGACTTAACCTCTGCCTTTAAGATTATGACGCGGCAGCCACCAAATCAGGGGACATTTGCTGCTGTAGGACAGAAGCCGCAACGGGCAACCAGCTGCTGTACGATAGAAGCGGCGTTGTGGCGAAGGGACCCGAAGAGGCGCGTTGTATTTAATCTGCGGCACGTGTTTCCCTGCGAGCCACAAGTTAAAGTTCTGGGAACCAATGGGCTAGGAGCAAGAAAAAGATGCAATTGGAAGCAGAAACGGGACGTATTGGGCGCCAGCTTTTATTTCATACTTCAGCAAGTATCAAAACTAGCGCGACCACGTAGGTCGGGGCGCCGCGGAGGTGGTGGGTCAGCATACCGCGATGTGACGGTACGCTGGTCCTACACTCCTGCGAACAGAAAAAGAAGCAAGGTCACGATACCCGGAAAGGTTCGAGCAGTTACGATACTGTGCTCAATAGAAAGAATAAGACAACGGAGGGCAATTGCAGATATCAGGGTAACCCAGAGGCACATTAATCACCTTCCAATACTAACTGCTCAGGGCAAGCCCACTGAAGGCGACACTGTTCCTGTTGCTTTAAACAGCAGCTTAAAATACCGAACCCAGTACGATTAAAATGGGGCAGTTACAGCCACGCCCCACCGCCTATACCTGCCGATAGAGTATCGTAGAAACAATACACGAGCTATACTGTTCATAATAGATAGAAATGTTCAAAAGCCTGCATCGCGTCCGCCTATATTTACTCAAAATCGCATGGCTGCAATGAATTCCAAAAAGAGCCAAGAACCTCGCCGCGTTTGGAAGCTACTCGGTTAAGCGGGCGAATAGAAGAACAGGGAAGTGTGCACTCGCCTTCGACACACCAGGAGCCTCCGCAGGGCTTGGGGCAGCACTCAAGGCCGGCGGCGGCGCACCCCGCTGACGTGCACTCCGAGAAGGAGCAGTCGCTGAAGACGCCCTCGTTGCTCGGGCACGCACCCATGGCGGGGGTGGAAGCTGCACTCAGCAGCAGCAGGACCATGACAGCAACGACGGTTTGCTTCATTTCTGCCGATGAGACAGGCAGACTTGTTCCTCCAGCAATGGCAGCTTGAGCTGTTATGGCAGAACACCGTCGACCAGCCCCTTATATAGCACGTAGCTGGGGCGCTGCTTGCTATCTCCCGACGGGAACAGGTTATGATAGCAGATGCGAGCGCCGCATTTTACACACTTCAGATAACGCGGGACGTGTGTTAAGGCGATCGCGACCTATCTGCGTACGCCACTGGGCATCTGAAACCACGATGAAAGATCAAAGGAATGGAAAGGAATGCCTTGAACTGCTGTGTAGAGAGAGAGAGAGAGAGAGAGAGACTCTTTAATGAAAAAACAGGGAATTTAGCCGGCGTTTCAATATCGCTGGCATGCTACTCTGCGTAGGGAGGGGAATTTGGGAGATAAAGACTGAAGGAGAGCAGCGTGAAGAGGTGGAAGGGGAAAAAAACGAAGATAAAATGCAGCCATGAAATGGGTACTAAGGATGCAGTGGCGAGTATTGATGTAACCTATGGAATGATGGAGTGCATAGTCCGACAAATGGGCTGACGAAGTTCACTGCAAGAAGAATGCATGAAGGTAACCTGCAAGTGAATTTAGAGCTTATCGAGATGTCCAATGTCTTTTAAATATGTAAAATGAAAGTTCATTGCAAGTGTCTGTTGCCTGAAGCAGGCTAAGGGGCCTAAAACTTTGTCCATTGTTAGGAGCACTGGGCAGAGCTTCTGCATGCAATGTTCATAGTACGCACGCTCGTTAGCATACGCAGGGCACTCAAGCAGGATATGTTCCACAGTTTGTATCGAGGCACAGTTGTCACAATGCGGACTGTTCATTTGTCCAAAACGGTATCGCAGGCCGTTTGTATATGCAGCATTCAGACGAAGTCGGTGATAAAGTGTTTCGAGTTGTCGAGGAATTCTGTGTGAGAGTCTTGATCTAAGATGTGGGTCGATTGAGTGAAGAAATTGGTACTGATGTGTCGGCAAACTCCAAAGCCGATACGTTTCTTCGTACGCAAAACTTTTAGCCATTTGGGACGCATCAGATTTCGTGAGAAAACTTCGAATGTATCTCTGATGTTGATGGCCCTTACGGGCCGCTTCATCTGCTTTTTCATTAGCCATAATGCCACAGTGAGCAGGTACCCACTGAAATGTTATGCAGTGGCCTGCGGCAATAGCTAAATGATGGATATACGCAATGTCCAGAGAAACTGGCTGGTGATTCGTTTTCTTCAGCAGGTTGGCCAGGATCTGCAGAGATGCTTTTGAATCGGTGAAGATAACCCAACGGCCGGCGGTTCGGCACAGGATGTAAGAAACAGCTTCCTTAATGCCGTGAAGCTCAGCTGTTGTAGAGGAGGTCCTCCGCTGCAGCCGGTAAGAAAGGGCATGGCCTGTTGAGGGCACATAAAGGCCACAAGAAGAAGTTTCTTTAGTAGTTGAACCATCGGTGAAGATATGCGTGTGCTGCGTATATTCTTCGATTAAGTAGGCGAGAGTAGCTTGCAGAAGTGCTGCCTGTGGCATGCGGCTCTTTGCATTCACACCTGGAACAGACTTCTTCACCTTTAGAGGAGAGAGTGTCCATGGAGGAAAGGCCAGAGGGAGTAGTTTCTGTGGCTGATTAATAGTAGGAAGGGGCAGGAGCTGCACTGCCTGGCCAAAGCTAGAGTTGCTGTGAGTTAGGTGGACACGGTGTAGGAAGTGCTTCTTCCCTTGCAGGACATGGCGGAGATGGGTACGCATAGTTTCCTGGGCGGCAATTACCTCTAGTGGGAGACATCCTGCCTCCGCTACTGTTCCTGATGCAGAGGAACCCTTTGGGAGGCCAAGACATATTCGCAGGCAGTTGTTCCGTGCGGCATTGAGAGTCTTATTGCTTGATGTAGATAATCTTTGAAGCACTGGTAGACAGTAGCGCAAGGTTCCTTCAACATAGGCTTTTTCAAGCAGAAGCATTGATCGGCAGTTGCTACCCCACCTTGTTCCCGCTATGAACCTGAACACTTGCGATGCTGCAGTAATCCTCGCACGGAGTTTTTTGATGTGAGGTGACCATGACAGATTATAGTCGATTACAACACCCAGGAATCGCTGAGATCGTACATATGGCAGCGATCGTCCGCCTAGGAGCAGCGGATATCGGGTCATCGTTTTTCTTGTAAACGCCATTGCAGCACTCTTTTCTGGCGAGAGACGAAGACCTCTGGAAGCCAGGTACATCGAAATGTGCAATAGCGCTCTCTGAAGACGTTGCTGGGTAATATAGCGCGAACGTGACGCGGTCCAGATGCAGATATCATCAGCATAAATTGTTATGCGGACCCCTCGCGGAAGGTGTCTTCTTATGTGAATAAGGACAATATTGAACAGGAGAGGGCTGAGCACCGCTCCCTGTGGTACGCCCCTCTCCACTGCGTGAAAGCGTGTTGGACCGTTTGGAGTGGTAATAAAAATTTGTCGGTCTTTTAAATAATGCCCAATCCACTTGTATAGCCTTCCTCCAAGGCCAAGACTGCCAAAGGCTGCGAGAATTGCATGGTGAAAGACGGAGTCAAAAGCGGCCTTGATGTCTAGGAAAACGGCTGTTGGGATGTACCCAGCATGAAGGTACTCCTCAATTGATGAGACGAGGGCGATGATATTGTCAGTCGCAGACCTGTTTTGACGGAACCCGTTCATTTCTTGGGGGAACTCATTTCGGCTTTCTAGGAACCAAGTTATGCGCTTGCAGATCATGCGCTCCATGAGCTTACCTACGCAGCTCAGTAGGGCAATGGGCCGGAATGATGCGTAGCTTGTTGGCTGCTTACAGGGTTTCAAAACGGGCACGATTTTCGCCAGCTTCCATTCCGTGGGGACCTCACCAGCCATCCAGGAAGAATTGTAATACTCCAGGAGTCGACGACGGGAGGTGTGGGGTAGCTTTGCAATGGCGTCATAGGTCACCTCATCATGACCCAGAGACGTGTGCCTGTTTGTCTCCGCGATAGCTGTGGATAGTTCTTCCATAGTGAAAGGCAGGTCTAACGCTGGCACTGCCGCCTTTGGGATGCCTGTTTGACCATCTGCGGAGAGTGTCGAATGCCCTGACCCTGCCGACAGCAGCTTGCAGTATTCTTCTGAGACTTCTTTTATAGATTTTTGTTCGTGAAGGGAGAGTGTAGCGAAGGGGTGGAGTTGTTGAAGTGGCGTGCGCATACCTCTAACTATCCGCCAAATATTGGTTACTGGTTTGCGCACATCCAGCGTAGAACAAAAGTCACGCCACTTTTGCCGACTGAGTTTATCCATGTAGCGTCGAATGTGACGCTGTGCCCGTCGGCATGCACGTAGGTCACCGAGGCTTTTTGTGCGCAGAGCTTTCCTTTCAGCTCGCCTGCGTATAGCGCAAAGCCTTTGGAATGTGTCATCATTTGAAGGTAGGTTATTATTTTTAGCTGTAATTTGTGTACTCGCCCTCAGGCAATACGCAATTGTCTATGCTAATTCCTCATTGGGAGTTGCCGCAGTAACTCCTCTGCTTACAGCGTCCTTGTATGCGTCCCAGTCTGTAGATTTTATAAGGAATTTCTTTGGGTTCCTCTGCACATGGAAAGCCGATATGAGGATTGGGTAATGGTCGCTTCCACGTGTCTCCAAATCAGTGCACCAGCCAAAGTTGTGGGCGAATGAACTTGTGACAAATGTCACGTCGATGCTGCTGGTAGTCGTCGGGCCTCGGAGGTAGGTGATGCTGCCGTCATTTAATGGCTGAACTGAATGCTTGGAGAGAAGTTTTGCAAGCTTGGCACCTCGAGCACATGTATGTGAGCTGCCCCAAATTTCATTGAGCATTGAAGTCTCCGCAAATAATATGCGGAGAGGGCGTCCTTGCTATCAAGTCTTCAAGTCTCAAAGCATCAAATGGCGTGCCTGGCTCTAGATATACTCCAATCAGAGTGTACTGTTGTCCGGCAATAACTGTGACAGCGCATACGTATTCATTGTCGCTGTGAGGCGGGACATCAACAGGTGAGGCCGGGATATCCTTGCGAAAGCCAATCAGCAATCTGCTGACGTTATCTGGTCGTTGTGAATGATGGAAATAGTATTCATTGAGTCGGAAAGTTTCCTCGACGCGTGATTCACAGATGACTATGAAGGGGAAGCGGTACGCTCGCACGAGCTGTTGGAAATCTGAGAGTTTAGAACGTAGCCCGCGAGCGTTCCACTGGAAAATGGTGCATGTACGAAAGATGTGGATTTTCAGCTGCGGTGAAGTTCTCGCTGTGGAAGCCATGATTACTGAAGTGTGGTATTACGCCCCTGCGGAGCGTAGGAGACCGACACCAACGGCTCCATTGCAAGGACAGCTTCTACTTCTGGGAGTCCTCCTGACGAGGGGTTTGCACGGATAAGAGCCTTGATGGCTACAAACAGCATCGGAATCAGTAGGCATGTGACATCTTGTTCAGAGCTTCCGGTTTGCTGCCTGCCGCTGATCTTCTTGTCATGTTGTGGCGCCCTAGGGTCAGAGCGAGCGACGCTGTTTGTCGGGTCTTGTGTAGTGCGTTGCAGTAGCTTTGATGAAGGAGAAGAACCAACGGACTTCCCACGCTTCTTTTTTACCGCATCTGCGTAGGTCTTGTCAGCTGCTCTGCCACGCTGTGTTGACTGATTCTTGGAAAGAGCTGCCGTAGTCGTGAAAACCACGTCGGGGTTAGGTGGTGGTTCATGGCGCTTAGGGGGTTTCCCTTGTGTTTGCTCTGCCGTGCGAGTAACTGTGGCTGCTTTCTTTTTATAATACCCTCCATAGGAATCAGGGTGTGGGCCACCGCAGTTAGCGCATTTAGGTTGCGCTCTCGAAGTGCATTCTTTGTGCGAGTGGGGGCCAGCACATACTTTGCAGCGCATGGGGCCGTTACAGTGTCTTGATATGTGGCCATGCCTCTGACATTTATAGCACTGAGTTGCTGCTCCGACGTATTCAGTTACAGGGTAACTACAGAACCCCAGTGTTACTCGTTTTGGTAGCGGCGCATCTTTTGCGAATTCCAATATAACTGTGCGACGGCGTACCTCTTTTATCTTTCCACCATCCTCAGGAGTGTAGGCGGTTAGCCTCCTTGCTGAGAGGACACCTTGGTCGCGTAGATATTCCTGCAGATCTTCGTGTTTGTAGGTGACAGGTACATTTTGTATTTTGCCATAGCTTGCCATGTAAGAGTATAGGACTCGGGCCTCTACAGCCACTCCAGCCAGCTTAGTTACCGTGAGCAGACGGTTGGCGGCGGGCAGCGTCGATACTGTAACCATCAGGCTCCCATCCTTGTGAATGCGATGGCTGAGGACTTTTTCTTGAGCCGATGCTACAACCGCCGAAGCCACAATGTTGGGGTTGGCTTTCCATAGGCTTCCTCCTTCCTCAGTGGGCCTGAAAACTACAGGAACACCGGTAGCTCTCTTTTTCTTGTACGATACAACGGTAAATGATGCTTGGTCCATGTCCTCTGGATGGTCGGTCAGAGGCTCATTGCTGGCTTGGTCGTCGCGCAGTCTCTTGTTTGGCGGGGCCTGGTCTGTAGCCGCAACTACAGGGGCCGCTGGACCCGCCGCTGGCGCTGCTGCCATCAGTGCAGCTTGGAGTTCAGCTGGCGGTGATGTTCCGTGTCGGCGTTGATACGGCGCACAGCGCCGAGGAGGTCGCTTGACGTGCTTTTGCCGGCGGCCAGGGACCCCCAGGTCGTCGCACGTCGAGGACACACGCCAAAAAGACGGAAATGAGAAAATAAAGCCGAAAATTACGGACCGGTGTCAGACAGCCGGCCCACTAATCGCCGTCTTCTTCTTCCTTCTCTTCCTGTGTATAGCCGCGTGCATTATGTACTATTCATTCAAAGGCTTTTAGAAAGGAAGCCCTATTACGCTAGTGCGAACAAAAGTTTCGTTGTGCGTTGCCTTAGCCTCGAGCGGATTAGCAGGTGGTTAGCAATGGCGTCCCTTGCAACCGGATCGGCGCCTAGAAACAAGCGGTCGCTGACCAAGCTCCGTGCATCGCCGCGGCGTAGCTCCGGCGTGTCGCTAGACTATAATGCAGGCATGTACTAGTTACTACGACAACGCTATAGTATAGTAATGAGCGTAATTAGTAGTAAACATAAGAATGCCTACATTTAATACATCATTTGAAACCAGAAGTTTAGACTAATTAAAAAACTCTAATTGAACAGATTGATTACCGTAGTCGATATGAATGTTGCTATAGGAAAGGATAACTACGAGTGCAAACTACATGCCAATGTGGAAGACTGGGCGAGTTGGTAGGTAGTCATTCTAGAAAAAACAGCGCACACAGGACAGGGACCAAGGGAAGAACCGACGACACGAGCGCTGCTCGTGTCGTCGGTTCTTCCCTTGGTCCCTGTCCTCTGTGCGCTGTTTTTTCTAGAATGGCAAACTACATGCCGTGATATTCAGCTTTAATTTGAAGAATAATTTAGCAAAATGAAAGAATAATACTGGGTGAACGGATGGCGTCATATACGGCATAACGCAATGCAAGTCACGTGATTTTGCATGACGTCAATCGGCGCGTTAAAAAGGCGCTTACCCAGGCTGCTGTCGCCTGAGACGGCGGCGACATGGGAGGGAATAACGACCCAGTCGCTTCGATGATCTCTGGTGCTGGCAGTTGTCCGGAATGGAATGGTATAGACGCCAAGACGCGTCTAGTTGCCCGATACACAAGAGCTTTTGCACTCTAACCAGATTCAACACTGCTTAAACAAACCACAGCTAACTTTTTGTGACATTCAACCTGGAGCAAGCACGCCACTAAGACTAAAAATTGCAATTTCAACCCTTGCCTGCGCTGGCAGACATGGAAAAATATGGTCAGGAAGCTGAGCAAAGGTGGACCTATTTTATACCCATTTGGCTCTGGCACGCACAATTTGTTGCGGAGGGTTTTTATACAGGCGTATGAATGAATTTACCAAAAGTCCGTGGCTCAGTTTTGTCAATAGATGCAGTCTTTCGGCAGACGATAGAAGTGGCTGCATTCCGTGTTCTGTTTATCCGCTTGAACACTTCCTTCTTCAGCAATTATTCTTGTATTAGTGCAATGATCGCACTGTCATATTTTGAAACAATTCTGCTTGCGGTTGTGCCTCCGCTTGACTAGACAGAATACTTGGCGTCGCAGCCAGGGCGCACGCTCGCTACGTGCTGATGGCCTAGTTTGCATTTCTTTAGTGGCCACTGGATGGAACAGAGGTACACAAACTTTGGTACGTGCTGCTGCATTTTGACGACAGCGGGCCCGCAGTGGACGGTGTGAGGACTATTGAGCGATGGCATTAACCAAAGGTTCCACGCTGACGCACGCCCCACAAAGCTGTCTTCGTCTGGACCCAGAGAAAGAATAGTTCTCTTGTCGAAACATTGGCTAAGAAGCCAGAGGCTCTCCCGTCCATAGCTAACTTTGCTGTGTCCAGAAACCCATCTTCCTGTCCTGTCTTTACTATGAAAACAAGACAAAAGTATAATTGTTACCAGAACCTTCGTTGCTAGAACAAATGGGCAAATCGAAACTAAATTATTGACGAAGTTTCGTTTTTGGCTCAGAATACTGTTATGAGACCACATAATAACCTACGGCCTACCCTATTTTTCTTATAACATTTGACAAAATCCGCAGCCTTGGTGATTTGGCCAGTAGAGCGAAATATAAATAACTATCTCAATATTACAGCCTGCGGAACACGCGTTTATCTTTAATTTATTCGGCTCTTAAAGTATTTATGACACAAAAATTTTCCATCTATGCCAACGTAGACACTAGTAGAAATTGCAGTATGCGTGCCTTGCATGCGCAAGGCTCAATGTTACCCATGATGATTTGAATAGATAGTACACGTTGCACGCGGTTACACTGCAGATGTGGGCGTTCCTATCAACTGCTTTGATTTCAGGCTGGGGCTAACATAATCCCGATAAACGTGCGCAGATACGCCGTGAGCACCTTAACAACACACGTTGCGTATTATTTGAAGTCGCTAAGGCGTGTCGCTTGCATGTTTAATCTTAACCCATCGTCATCAGCAGATAGCGAGCAAAGCAGCTGCTACATATACGGGGCTGGTCGACGGTGTTCCGCCATAACAGCTCAAGCTGCCATTGCTGAAGGAACAAGTCTGCCTGTCTCATCGACAGAAATGAAGCCAACCGTCGCCGCTGTCATGGTCCTGCTGTTGCTGTGTGCAGCTTCTGCCCCCGCCATGGGTGCGTGCCCGAGCAACGAGGACGTCTTCAGCGACTGCTCCTTCTCGGAGTGCACGTGGGAGGAGTGCGCCAACGCCGCCCTCGAGTGCTGCCCCAAGCCCTGCGGAGGCTCCTGGTGTGTCCAAGGCGAGTGCACAGTTTCCCTGTTCTTATATCCGCCAGCTGAACCGAGTAGCTTCCAAATGCAGTGGTGTTCTTAGCTCTTTTTGGAATTCATTGCAGCCATTCGATATTCAGTACATATAGGCGGAAAGGAGCCAGGCTTGTGAACTCTTCTATCGAATACTTTCTATCTAATAAGAACAGCACAGCTCGAGTTTTGTATCTACGAGACTCTATTACACGAACGTAATAACTGCAGTGAGTTCGAAAATGGTTGCTTCGGACAGACTTACTGGGCCAAGGAAAGGCTGTGAAGCGTGACTGCTAACGGATTTCCTCCTAATCGGACTGTATTTCAAGTACGCTGCTACATTTCTAAAGCGACAGTGGAAAGATGATCGGATTCATTTGTTGCCTTTCCTTATGTAATTGGGCTTGTAGAAGTGATTGCTATACCTCCTTGGTTACCCTTCTGTTGTACCCCCTCCCCCTTTTTTTTTCGTTAATTTTTTTTTCAATGGGCGCGGTGTCGCAACCTACCCGACTGTTCCCAAGTAACATGACCTCTCTTCTTTTCTGTTTGCAGGAGTTTAAGACTGGCGTACCGTGGCATCGCGCTGTGCTGGCCCACCACCTCCGGCGGTGCCTTGCTCTGCCTGATCGCGCCAGTTTCCACATTTGCTGTCGGAAGGAATAAAACCCTGGCTCGCAGTACCTACCGTTTCTGCTTCTAATCTCATTTCATTCTTGCTGCCCACGTGCTCATTGCGGTGCACAACTTCGGTGAACGGCTGTCGGGCAAACGTGTACCGTAGGCTGCAGTCACATTGCCCCTCTTCGGGTCCCTTCGCCGTATCGGTGCTTGTATCACACAGCTACTCGTTACCATTGCGCGGAAGCAGCTTCACGCAATTTTCATCTCCAGAGCAGTCCAGATCGTGAAGGCAGTCTCCCCCACGAGGGATTATCAGTCGGTGAGAAATATCTACAGTACCAAGAATATACCTTCCCTTTCTAGGAAAGCTCACCTCATGTTGTGTCTCTTGCGTATTGTTGCGGCAGACGAAGAATGGCGCAGCTGCGTACCATATTTTTGTAGGCTGAAATACACATGACTGTAAAAGACAGAAACCATCCTATGCATTTCTCTCGGTAATGCAGATGCTTGGTGTTAAGTGTTTCTGTAGGCAAGGATACGCAATTAGACGCGGCGCATACTGGCGGGAAAAACGAAGCTTTAAGATTTGTTCAGCATTTTTCCTCAGTCGGCTGTCACATAATTCTTAAGGTGTTTCAGCTCTAATGCAAGTTTTTCTCATGCGGCGAAAGGAGTGAGGTGCGGTTACGTACTCCATTTGAGGTCTTTTTCGGAAGCCATTGGTAAAATTCTGTGCTCCGATACATCTCTGAAACCTAGCGGTGCAAATGGCTCGAAAGTGGTGTGACTTTATATTTAGTCATTTTATTTCCCCATTTGTGTGGATTTGAGACAGGCATACAGTTTCCGTCTTCTGAAGAGGTTGGCGAAGTAACGACATTTTACTAATACTACTAATCGTTTTTCCAAGGACGCTTGACAATCTGCTATATCCCGTTCATAGATCTGCCTTTGAAAGTCTTAATTATTTCAGTGTTCGTGCTTGCACCCAGAAGGCTCTTGGTGATAAGTGCAAAGGTACTCGGCGCATAACGTGCTTTGCCAGCGCTGACCAACTCCTCACCTCTCGATGTTTTCAGAAGGGTCTCTATACCATTCGAGCAGTTCTAACACGAGGACCGCAGAGAATATGAGGGCCCACTGGCCGACGATCTCTTCGTGCACGCAAATCATCGCCTTAAAGAAATAGTGGAAGTTATGTATAGAGGCCACTAGTTCCTTGAGTGTTGTAAGGTAGCGTGGCGTTTTCCGGGTACCGTGTAGTTGTGAGTAATTTCCCGTGATTTGGTGGCTGTCACGTCATGCCCTTAAAGGCACAGCTTGAATGTCCCCCAAATTTTGCCGCCGCCTGCAATGCGTGCTCCGTTTTCCTTTTGGCGCACACATATACCTTTCGCGCCCCGATGATATTGAACTTAATTTATCAGTGTGTGTTGGTTAAGTTATCACTATTCTTTTATTGCCGGTTTATCGGTTTCAAATCGAACTTGAGAACCTCGAAATATCAAATGCTGAAGCTTGGGTGAGTTGGAGGTTGAATTTATTCGTAAAACAGCGCCAACAATACATGTATACAGAAACAGATGTACTGCACACGGGCACTAACCCTCATTGCTTGCAGGCGACAGTAGCGATTAGAGAAGCAACATTACACTGATGTAACGACGAAGATTTTAAAGGACAGTATCTCGAAGAAATGAAATCTATAGCTCGCAAATCGTACTCCTTTACCTTTCGGGTTATTTCGTTACAAAAGCGCTCGCAATACCGCACGCGCCTGCGCGGAAACAATTGGCATGGCTTACGGTTGATTTACCCTAATGAAATAACAGCAATTCAATTATTTTATGCATCTTGCAGTACAAAGCTTTGCTTCACTTATAACAGCGCGCGATAAATGAACAAACATGAAGAAGGATGCCACAAAGTGCTGTCTTCCACTGGTTTATTGCCGTGCAGTGCGCGTACACATTTAAACAAATCAAAACATAAGCGCACGCAGCAAACAGACATTGAAGCGAATGTCCCGTCCCCCCACGACAGCGGCGATCAGCCTCGTGTGAAACAGGACACGTCACAATAAAGCAACAAACAATTTTGCATACAGATAGGAGCCCCAGCAGGATGTGTCTACACGTGAACCGGCAGCTTTGGTTAGGCGAAAAACCAGTCAAGAAGAGGAAGGAACAAGGAGTACTGCACACAACGTCGTTGTGTGCATTCCTTCTTTTTGTTCATTGTCTGTCTGGCTGGTTTTGCGCCTATGTACCAACAGGCCCGGATCTCAACTCTTCGTCAGCCTTGAGACAGCTGTTACTGGGTCACTATGCCTAAGAAGAGGCACTCCTTAGTACTCAACAACACAAATAGCGTGCTGGAGCAATTCTCTTTAAGCTGTGCAACTTGGCCATCTTCAACTATATCCCTCGAGGTCTGTTCGACATACTTACGCACAATTGTTGTGGTCTGCTCAAATAAAGGTCCCTTGTTTCTATCAGTGCGTGCAGTCTCGGCAGTGCACAATAATTTAATTCGGAGAGCGATTTCAAAGTAACTTATTGCCCAAAGTGTTTCGTACAGGACTGTAGTAAAGAGCCCTTGTACAGCGAATCCACTCCAGCCTACGTTTCGTGGCGTAATGGCTTCTGCGCGATCTCGACCGGGAAGCGAAACTGAGCAGTGAGCGACGGCCGCACAAGAACTTTGTTTACACCGTGCATTCGGGCTGCTCTGCTCTGTTTTGTTCGCTTCATGGGCGAGACGTGCCTCCGGGGCCACCTTCGCTGCGGCGGAAACATCGCGATCGGCGCCACGGTCTGTTCCCAGATGCCCGGATGCAACCTCTGAAGAGCCGCGCTACCTGAGCGGCTCATAAAGAAACCTGCCCCAAGCTGCCCTTTGACCCTGGGCGGTCCTTCTGACACTCACCCACGGCTACGTAATATGACGTGAAAACATAGGGACAACGTGTGGGGACTTGGGGAACTTTTACTTGACTCATACAGTGGATTACCATGTATCTGCTCTCTCTTGTCGACAACCCGCAATATGTAATCTTTTCGCATGTAAAGTTTTTCGTCTTCCAGCAACCTCGCATCTCTGTTGATTCGGGCCCGACACCATGCCGGGGGCGCCGATGTCGCTAACGAAGTCCCAACAACACCTAAAGTCCCTAGATCAGCTTAGCTAAGTGCCGAAAACGTTTGCGGCGCCGCATTCACATAGTATTGGACAGCGTCCATTTCCGGCGTCGGAGCTGCTTCAGTCAGCCATGTGCTTCCTGAAGCAGTCCGGCTCAAGTTCTCCAGGTCGTATCGTGTAGGTAAGCTTTCATATTCGGTGCTTTTTATGCCAAAAAGTGGTGTCCGTTGAAACTGTGCTTGCCATCGACTTACGAGTGTCCACTGCATCTTTAGGGTCCAGCTGTTTGGAAATTCCGGCTCGGACTTCCTTACACAACAAGCGACGAAGCGATCAGACATTAGGCCTATTTCATGCGGTGGGAAGGAGCGGGGCGTTGTGTGCGAGTTAGTGCTTAAGAAAGCGATGAAACACAGTGGAGTATGTGCTCTGGCGCACTACCCGCTGTTGTGTTTTGCGTCTGCCCCGGTAGCGGACCCAACAGGTAGCGAAAATTCGAGTCAGAAGTCGGGCTGCAGGCTCCCGGACATCGCGGTTGTTTCCGCAGCAGAGACGGGTCTATTAATAGAGAAACTTAACAGGTTTATTTACATGGTGATCAAGGAGACTTCACAGCCGAAAATGCGCACTGCGGCTGTTTTGTAGCGATAGCTACATTATGGTAGCATTTCGAGCCTTCAGCGTGGCGGCGCCTTGGCCGCCGTGGCGAGCACTGTGGTGCGGTTGGTCACGTGGAGCGGAGCAGCTGCCGGCGGCGCGGCGTGCCGGCGAAACCGAGAGGGGGAAAGGGGAGGAAAAAGTGAATCGACGTCCAGCGACGAAGATGAAGAACGACCGTCCAGCGAAACGGAGCTGCGAAAGAATGACTTTGCATTTTCGACAGAGCGAGTTCCACTCGGCCAGCTGTAGCTATCGTGCCACTCCAGGTTTAAGCAGCGCTAAACCACAGCCATTTTTAAAGGGGTACCGTGTCTCGAGGTCCCTAGTTGACGAAGTTAGTTCTCTTAAAAGCGTCCAATTACTGTTGTTTGGGTCACCTGGACAGTCTTCGTGAACCGCCCACAAGGACGTCTCCGATACACTCTCGCCAGTTACAGCAATGTACTGTCCTGTACTGTCCTGGCTGTTCCTGCTGCAGTCATGACGAGCCCGGGAGGAAGCCCCAGTAGTGGCGAAGGTCAGCCGCCAGCACTGCACAGCTCTCCGTTGGAACGGAATGTCGAAGCTGCACTCGCGCACAGGGTTCCGCACTGCGGAAGACGAGAAGTATATTCAGGACCGCGAGCATGCAGCCACCGTTGCTCTCTCTGCAACGTCCGTCGTGTATCACAAAGAGCAGCGGCACCCGCCGTCACCACCGACGCACGGTACCATACAGCTTTGGCCCAAGTGAATGGCCGCGACGAACTTTCCCAGGCAGCGGAGGGCCATCTCGGCGCCGCTGTCTCGACGCACAGAAGAATCAGAAACTTAAGAGCACTGCGAACGCGTGGGAGCAACCGGGAGGAATTTTCCCAGACAAGCGAATGTCCTTCTAAAAACCACTGTCTCGAAGCTCAGAATATTTCGAAACGTAACACCTCCGGCGGCGGCCGAGATCCCGGTGGACAAAGGTCAAAAACCATTGTCCAGAGGGATAGTTGGGCGGATAGTGTTCATCATGTGCTTCACTGTTGCTAGTACTTTGTTTCTTCGCGTAGTCTCTAGAGCTCATCGTTTCTTCTCCAAAAGACGGCTTCTTGTTCTCTGCATGCCAGTTTACTTTATAGTCAGACAGCATCAGTTTGAACAACACAAAAACCACAACTGTAAAGCCGGCAAGCGCCAAGACTATCTCCCTGAGGTTCACCAGGCTACTTTTCAATCAAAACGGTTTTAATCCTTGCACATTTACGGCAGGAATTGAAGCAACCTTAACATTCTCCATACATACAAAATGAAAGTTCAAGATGTCAGTTAAATACGATAACAGTAAACCTAATTCGGGAAAAAAACGTGCAGAAACCAGAATCTCCTTGGCTATCATTTACACTAAAAACAGCGACTTAAGCTATCGGCATTGGCGTTCAATTCAGCATTTTTTTGTACCGAACTTTAAAAGTGTATTGTTGCAGTGTGATGCTCCAGCAGAGCAGCCGACCGTTTTCAGGAAACATAGCCTGCAACCACCTGAGAGGACAATGATCCATTTCAATGACGAACTTCGAGCTGGCAAGGTAGCGTGCAAGTTTCTGCACTGCCCACACAAGACCGGCGCACTGCGTCTACGAAGCGCTATACGCTTCTTCTCGTAACTTCAACTCACGACTAGCATAGAGCACCGGTTGCTATTCTTCCGCCTCAGCTCTTTGGCACAATACCACGCCCATGCAGTGGTCACTAGCATCGCACTGTACCACAAATGACTTCGACTAGTCGGCTGCCTGCAGCACAGGTTGATTCATTAGCGCACTTTTTAATGCTAAGAAAGCGTTTTCCTCTTTTTTCTGTCGCAATGAAGGATCTCTGGCTCCATTTTTCTGGGAGCATCAGTGAGAGGAATGGCAAGCTCTGAATAACGTGAGATATAGCGCTGGTAGCAGCCGGCTACTCCCAAAAATGACCGCACATCCGTTTTAGTTCGCGGCTGCAGGAAATTACTCGTAGAAGTCACTTTCACCTCAGATTGTCGGTGGTGGCCTCGCCCCACTATGTGACCCCAATATGTCACCTCTGCACGTCCAAGTTGACATTTCTGAGCTTTCACTGTCAGGTCAGCATCGCGGAAACGTTCAAGAACTGTTCGCAGGCGCGTGATATGCTCTGACCACGATCTGGAAATCACCGCCATGCTGTCTATATACGGCCGGTAGGAATCGTGCAGTCCCCTCAATAGCTTATTCATGAGGGACGAGAAGCAGTGGGGAGTGTTCTTTAAGCCGCAGCTTAATACTTTCGCACGGAATGCCCCTACGGGCGAGATGAATGCCGCATATCTACTTGCTTGTTCGCTCAGTGGCACCTGCCAATAGGCGCGAACGAGGTCAAACGTAGAGATATACTGCCCAATAATAACTTTTTTCAATTCTCTCCTTTGCACACTTAAGCCTGCACGGAATGCATGACTGCTAGAGAAATCATGCATTCACATGATATTCCAATATGCAGCAATGTTATTAGGCTTAAAATGGCTATGTACATATTCAAGAAAGTTAAAAACGAATACAACACATTTATGGCTCAGAATTTCAGCAGAGCTACAGGTGATTACTTACATACAACTTCCATTATTACCGACATTGCACGGACTAATTACGCTAAGCAAACGACTGCCCATCAGATTGTGCTCCTATGCAACGAATATCTTAGCATAATTGAAACAGCAAAATTAGGTGAGTGCAGCAGTTAGAGGTGAGTGCAGTCGGCGTTCTGCGGATTGTCTGTTCAAGCAATACGCGAAGATGCGAGTGCTATTTGGGAATGCGATCGCCGCTCCGGCGGATATACAGCTTGAACTTGACAAGTGTAATATCATTTATCCGCGCTTTTATTGGCCAAGCAAACAGGGTGCAAGCTGGTCTTGTCGAAGCCTGCGCACTCTACCAGATGTTCTTTTTCTGCATGGTTGGACGAAATAGGCAGCCTCCACAAAGGCGCACTTTTCGTTGTTTTTTTACTGTGAAATATCCCTACCCCCGGTCTTTTGATTTGTGCAATAGTAGTGCTTGTTTCGTGTTAGGCGCTACTCACTGAGTTAGCCTATTGTAAATAGCGGGATAGGGCACATAGCATGACAGGGCTCATTCTGCAAAAGCATAGACTTGCTCCACATTTTGCATCTGTCCCGTATTTAGGGTTAGATTCATTACATCATAGCCTGCACGTTCTTGGAGACTGCATTGAGCCATGCGCGCGTGATTATGTTGATGGTTTTCATATTTTTCCTCCTTTCTGCCTTCATGTGCCACGCTAACACACAAAATATTCGCAGCTGTTGATGTGCCATGCAATATTCTGGAGGCCATGATTACTTACCAGCGCTTTCTCTCCCTCTTTACGGACAGTAGTAACTGCTTAATGTTCTGCTGCTCAAGCGTGCTGCGGCATTAAACAATGCTGCCGTCCATTTTTTTTATCTTCCTTCCAGGCATCATGGTCTAGTCCCCGATGCCACAGCGAGACTCCTCGAGCTGATTCAAGCCATGTCTTGTTCCTACTGCGAGGGAAAACTGCCGGCCACTGTCTTTCCGCTAGTTCGGAAAAATAAAGGATGTGTGCAGTAGTTTTCTTTCTTCTTTTAGTGGTGGCATCTGTCCACCCGTTAGGCACGAATATGCAACGCAGCTTTGCTTAAGGGCGGCACACTTGCCGGGCTTACGCCGCAGGCTGTCCAACGGCTGAGTGAGCAGCTGTTGCCATTTAGCCTCGGCAGCATACACACTCCTCGTTCAAGTGGCAGTCCAATGCATGACACAGCGATGGGCTTCTGTCACGGTTGCAACCACCCACGTAGTCAAACAGTTCAGATATCTGCGCCGCACCTGGAGTCCTGCTTGTGGACATCGCATTGCGAGCGGTTAACGATCGTGTACCACAAACTGTTCCTTCTCTGCTGTGGAAGATCGTGTGCTGCGTACACTGCGAGGAGTCTCGAGGCGTGCTGATTGCGGGGACGCTATTCTCATGTCCCCAACTTCTGTGTGCAGTAGGCTGTAACCAGCGCTTTTCCAGCGCATCTACTGTAAATGGTAGACGCCACTACTGGCAGTTTACTAAGGAAGATGAGCAACGTTGTTCTGTGTGAAAGGGCCGTTAGCGCAAAGGCATCACTAAGTTCCCAGTGTGGATTACGCATTTTTTTGCGCAGAATGTGACACCGTGTGGATCAGAGAATTTAAAAATCGTTTTCTGCACAGACCATCCTCTTTGCGCACCTGTGCGGTATGCTTGGAAAGCGTTTGCGCGATCTGTGTCAAAAGGCGACTTTCCATTATGTGAATTATCAATACCGTGCAGTCGCTTCTTTTGAAGATGCTTCTTTGACCTAACATACAGCGAATTCAGTACCTGCTCATCAAACGTACGCCTTCAGCCTAAGGAATTATTGAGGGGAAACGAGGTTATATTTCTAGGCTTGATCACGCATCATAGTCTTTAAAATCGAGCATCCCCAATTAAGCATTCGTGTGAACGGCCTGAATAATTCCGATTCATGTCCTCCTTGCACAAACAGTCTTAATGACAAGCCCAGGGAAAAAAAAAGAAGTTAAGGCGTATCGATACAATACCTCATTCTAATCGCATGCACAGACCACTCTCTCCGAAAACGTAGCCTTTATGACATAAAAAAATATTAAAAGACGATAAAGCAATGGTCCCCATAAACAGTAGACGTAACGTGGCTTCTGATCGGCGGCGGCGTTGAGAGTGAATACTATCATCAGGCACCAGCGACGGTTTGCTGCGCGCGCCGATAATGGGGTGCATCCCTTGCCCTGCGGTACCCTACATCTGCTGAACTGGCAGATGTTCAAATTAGAGGATCATAGAACGCATCGCTGGGGCTATCTATGGACATGTATAGGCGATCGCTGCTGATGCTGCAAGCAGTCGAAGGAACATGGGCCTTTTGTGAAGAACACCAAATTTCCGCGCAGGTCCGTGGAGAAGACCCATGTAGAAGGGTGACAGTTCAAGCTGTCGAAATCGTTAAGCTGAAGGATAGTGAACAGGCTCCAACTAGCCCAAGGTTTTCCGCTTACAATTTTAATCTATCGAAGTTCCAATTGCAACCGATAAACGGGCAATAGATGAAGAACCGGATTACGTAACCAACGCACACTGCGCAATTTAGTTCAATGCGATCGTGACGCGAAACGTACCGGTGCACCGAAAGTGAAACGGAGCACGCGAGCGGTGGCAAATATTTGAAGACATAACCTCTGCCTTTAAGAGTAAGACGCGGCAGCCACCAAATCAGGGGACATCTGTTGCTGTGGGACAGAAGCGGCAACGGGCAACCAGCTGGTGTACGATAGAAGCGCCGATGTAGCGAAGGGACCCGAAGAGGTGCGTTGTATCTAATCTACGGCACGTGTTTCCTTGCAAGCCATTAGCCAAAGTTCTGGGAACCAATGGGCTAGGAGCAAGAAAAAGATGCAATTTGAAGAAGAAACGGGAGGTATTGGGCGCCAGCTTTTATTGCATACGTCAGCAAATATCAAAACTAGCGCGACCACGTAGGTCAGGGCGCCGCCGGAAGTGGTGGGTCAGCATACCGCGACGTGACGGTACGCTGGTCCTACACTCCTGCGAACAGAAAAAGAAGCAAGGTCACGTTATCTGGAAAGGTTCGAGCAGTTACGATACTGTGCTCAATAGAAAGAATAAGACATCGGAGGGCAATTGCAGATATCAGGGTAACCCAGAGGCACATAAATCACCTTCCAATACTAACTGCTCAGGGCAAGCCCACTGAAGGCGAGAATGTTCCTGTTGGTTTAAACAGCAGCTGCCAGTATCAAACACCGTACGATTAAAAGGGGCAGTTACAGTTACGCCTCACCGCCTATACCTGCCGATAGAGTATCGTAGAAACAAAACACGAGCCATACTGTTCGTACTAGATAGAAATGTTCACAAGCCTGCATCGCGTCCGCCTATATTTACTCAATAGCGCATGGCTGCAATGAATTCCAAAAAGAGCCAAGAACCTCGCCGCGTTTGGAAGCTACTCGGTTAAGCGGGCGAATAGAAGAACAGGGAAGTGTGCACTCGCCTTCGACACACCAGGAGCCTCCGCAGGGCTTGGGGCAGCACTCGAGGCCGGCGGCGGCGCACCCCGCCGACGTGCACTCCGAGAAGGAGCAGTCGCTGAAGACGCCCTCGTTGCTCGGGCACGCACCCATGGCGGGGGTGGAAGCTGCACTCAGCAGCAGCAGGACCATGACAGCAACGACGGTTTGCTTCATTTCTGTCGATGAGACAGGCAGACTTGTTCCTTCAGCAATGGCAGCTTCAGCTGTTATGGCAGAATACCGTCGACCAGCCCCTTATATAGCACGTAGCTGGGGCACTGCTTGCTATCTCCCGACGGGAACAGGTTATGATAGCAGATGCGAGCGCCGCATTTTACACACTTCAGATAACGCGGGACGTGTGTTAAGGTGATCGCGACCTATCTGCGTACGCCACTGGGCATCTGAAACCACGATGGAAGATCAAAAGAATGGTAAGGAATGCCTTGAACTGCTGTCTATAGCCGCGTGCGTTATGTGCTATTCATTCAAAGGCTGTTAGAGAGGAAGCCCTATTACGCTAGTGCGAACAAAAGTTTCGTTGCGCGTTGCCTTAGCCTCGAGCGGATTAGCAGGTGGTTAGCAACGGCGTAACTTCAAACCGGATCGGCGTCTAGAAACAAGCGGCCGCTGGCCGAGCTCCGTGCATTGCCGCGGCGTAGCTCCGGCGGGTCGCTAGACTATAATGTTATGTAGGCATGTACTAGTTACTACGACAACGCCATAGTATAGTAATGAGCGTAATTAGTAGTAAACATAAGAATGCCTACATTTAATACATCATTTGATACCAGAATTTTAGACTAATTAAAAACTCTAATATGACAGATTGATTACCGTAGTCGATATGAATGTTGCTATAGAAAAGGATAACTACAAGTGCAAACTACATGCCAATGTGGAAGACTGGGCGAGTTGGTAGGTAGTCATTCTAGAAAAAACAGCGCACACAGGACAGGGACCAAGGGAAGAACCGACGACACGAGCGCTGCTCGTGTCGTCGGTTCTTCCCTTGGTCCCTGTCCTCTGTGCGCTGTTTTTTCTAGAATGGCAAACTACATGCCGTGATATTCAGCTTTAATTTGAAGAATAATTTAGCAAAATGAAAGAAAAATACTGGGCTAACGGATAACGTCATATACGGCATAACGCAATGCAAGTCACGTGATTTTGCATGACGTCAATCGGCGCGTTAAAAAGGCGCGTTAAGAGACGACGGCGACATGGAAGGGAATAAAGACCAAGTCGCTTCGACGATGTCTGGTGCTGGCAGTTGTCCGGAATGGAATGGTATAGACGCCAAGACGCGTCTAGTTGCCCGATACACAAGAGCATTAGCACTCTAACCAGATTCAACACTGCTTAAACAAACCACAGCTAACTTTTTGTGACATTCAACCTGGAGCAAGCACGCCACTAAGACTAAATATTGCAATTTCAACCCTTGCCTACGCTGGCAGACATGGAAAAATATGGTCAGGAAGCTGAGCAAAGGTGGACCTATTTTATACCCATTTGGCTCTGGCACGCACAGTTTGTTGCGGAGGGCTTTTATACAGGCGTATGAAACAATTTACCAAAAGTCAGTGGCTCAGTTTTGTCAATAGATGCAGTCTTTCGCCAGACGATAAAAGTGGCTGCATTCCGTGTTGTTTATCCGCTGGAACACTTCCTTCTTCAGCAATTCTTGTATTAGTGCAATGATCGCACTGTCATATTTTGAAACCATTCTGCTTGCGGTTGTGCCTCAGCTTGACTAGACAGAATACTTGGCGTCGCAGCCAGGGTGCACGCTCGCTACGTGCTGATGTCCTAGTTTGCATTTCTTTAGTGGCCACTGGATGGAACAGAGGTACACAAACTTTGGACCGAGCTGCTGCATTTTGACGACAGCGGGCCCGCAGTGGACGGTGTGAGGGGTATTGAGCGATGGCATTAACCAAAAGTTCCACGCTGACGCACGCCCCAGAAAGCGGTCTTCGTCTGGACCCAGAGAAGGAATAGTTCTCTTGTAGAAACACTGGCTAAGAAGCCAGAGGCTCTCCCGTCCATAGCTAACTTTGCCGTGTCAAGAAACACATCTTCCTGCCCTGTCTGTACTATGAAAACAAGACAAAAGTATAATTGTTACTAGAACCATCGTTGCTAGAACAAATGGGCAAAGCTAAACTACATTATTGACGAAGTTTTTTTTTGGCTCAAAATACTGTTATGAGACCAGATAATAACCTACGGCCTACCCTATTTTTCTTATAACATTTGACAAAATCCGCAGCCTTGGTGATTTGGCCAGTAGAGCGAAATGTAAATAACTATCTCAATATTACAGCCTGCGGAACACGCGTTTATCTTTCATTTATCACAGGCTCCAAAATGAGAAAAAATGATGTCATGGGGACCTGTGTCAAGATAGGAACTTGCAAATGAAAGAAAAAAATGTTCCGTCTTGGACAGAATCTTCGGCCCCACAAAATGACCCAGCCGTGCGCGTTCTGTCAAATTTGTTCTCAGGCCACTCTCTCAACCATGTGTAAATTATGTGCTACTGTATGTGTGTAAAACATGGGCAGCGTGTCCTATGGATTATAATCTACACGAGTGACCGTGTGCCAGCCAGTCCGTGCGTAGATACATATGTCATTGTATTCTCATTTATCACCCCCCCCCCCCCTCCCAGCACCCTACGTCTACCTTTGCTTTTTTCCCTCTTCCCTCCTTGTGGAGTAGCAGGCCAGGGTTCTGTTTCCCCTGGCCTACCTCTACGCCTTCCCTCCCTTGGAATTTTATTGGCTCTCATCTTTTGAGGTCCCGATTATTCGGCTCTTGAAGTATTTATGATACAAAAACTTTCCATCTATGCCAACGTAGACACTAGTAGAAATTGCAGTATGCGTGCCTTGCATGCGCAAGGCTCAAAGTTACCCATGATGATTTGAATAGATAGTACACGTTGCACGCGGTTATACTGCAGATGAGGGCGTTCCTATCAACTGCTTTGATTTCAAGCTGGGGCTAACAGTATCCCGATAAACGTGCGCAGATACACCGTGAGCACCTTAAAAACACACGTGGCGTATTATTTGAAGTCGGTAAGGCGTGTCGCTTGCATGTTTAATCTTAACTCATCGTCATCAGCAGATAGCGAGCAAAGCAGCTGCTATATATACGGGGCTGATCGACGGTGTTCCGCCATAACAGCTCAAGCTGCCATTGCTGAAGGAAGAAGTCTGCCTGTCTCATCGACAGAAATGAAGCCAACAGTCGCCGCTGTCATGGTCCTGGTGCTGCTGTGTGCAGCTTCTGCCCCCGCCATGGGTGCGTGTCCGAGCAACGAGGGCGTCTTCAGCGACTGCTCCTTCTCGGAGTGCACGTGGGAGGAGTGCGCCGCCGCCGGCCTCGAGTGCTGCCCCAAGCCCTGCGGAGGCTCCTGGTGTGTCGAAGGCGAGTGCACAGTTTCCCTGTTCTTATGTCCGCCAGCTGAACCGAGTAGCTTCCAAATGCAGTGGCGTTCTTAGCTCTTTTTGGAATTCATTGCAGCCATTCGGTATTCAGTACATATAGGCGGAAAGGAGCCAGGCTTGTAAACTTTTATATCCAGTACAGCTCGAGTTTTAGATCTACGAAACTATTACGCGAAGCTCATAACTGCAGCCAGTTCGAAAATGGTTGCTTCTGTCTTACTGGGGCAAGGAAAGGCTGTGAAGCGTGACTGCAAACGGATTTCCTCCTAATCGGACTGTATTTCAAGTACGCTGCTACATTTCTGAAGCGGCAGTGGGAAGATGATCGGCTTCATTTGTTGCCTTTCCTTATGTAGTTGGGTTTAAGAGGTGATTGCTGTACCTCCTTCGTTACCCTTCTGTCTGGACCCCCTCCGCCTTTTTTCTTTATTTTTCCTTCTATGAGCGCGGTGTCGTCACTACCCGACTGTTCCGAAGTAACATGACCTCGCTTCTTTTCTGTCCGCAGGTGTTTAAGACTGTCGTACCATGGAATCGCGGTATGCTGGCCCACCACCTCCGGCGGCGCCCTGCCCTGCCTGATCGCGCCAGTTCCCACATTTGCTGTCGCGAGGAATAAAACCCTTACTCACAGTACCTCCCGTTTCTATTTGTAACCACATTTCATTCTTGATGCCCACGTGCTCATTCCGGTGCACAAGTTAGGTGAACGGCTGTCGGGCAAACGGCTACCGTAGGCTGCAGTTACATTGCGCGTTTTCGGGTCCCTTCGCCGTATCGCTGCTTGAATCATGCAACTGCCCATTGCCTTTGTCCAGGAGCAGCGTTATGTAAGTTCCACTGGAGGATCCCTTTGAGTCGCGTTGCACAACGCATTACAAAGACTACCTTCCTCTGTCTGCCCCTTTCTAATATGACAGCTGTACTCGTGTTGTGTCCCTTGCATTAAGTGTCCGCAAACGCACAACGGCGCACCTCCGTACCATATATTTGCAGGCTGAATTGCACCTAACTGCATAAAGACAAACAACCTAGGCATTAGTCTCGTTGATACGCCTGCATGTTTTTGCAAGCAAGAGTGTGCAGTTTGATGCAGCGCATGCTAGCGGGAAAAATAAATTTTGACTAAGTCGTGAGTCTTTTCCTTCCGTCAATTGCTCCATAATACTTAAGGCGACTTCCCACTGTTCTGAAAGTTTTTCTCATGTGTCGACAGGACTGGGGTGTGGTTGCATACCACTTCTGAGGTTTTTTTTTTCGAAGTCATTTGTAAAAATCAGTGCCCAATATTCTCGCTGGAAACCTATTGGTGCAAACTGCCCGAAGGTGATCCCGCTTTATTTTTTCTCATTCTATTTCCCCATTTGTGTGCATGTGAAAAACGCATGCGGCCTGCGCCTTCTAAATAGCTTTGCGAGGTAACGACATTTTACTAATAATGCTAATCGCATTTTCGGTCTCCGCCATGGCTCAGTGGGTATGGCGATCGGCTCCTGACACGAAAGACGTGGGTTGGATCCCGGCCGCGGCGGTAGGTTTTCGATGGAGGGGAAATTCTAGAGACCCGTGTACTGTACGATGTGAGTGAACGTTAAAGAACCCCTGGTGGTCGAGTTTTCCGGAGGCCTTCACTACGGCGTCTCTCGTAGCCGGAGTCGCTTTAAGACGTTAAACCCCCAAAAAAGCAATCACCTTTTAGAGGGGCATGACAATTTGCCATATCCTGTTGCTAGGTCTCCATTTGGAAGTCCACACCGAAGGCTCGTGATGCTAAGAAGTGCAAAGATGCTCTGCGTAGAACGTGGTTTACCAGACCTGAACCACTCAGCACCTGGCGGTGTTTTCTGAAGCGGTGCTCAACCATATAAGTGGCTAGCGGCCGACGATCGCTTCGTGCACGCAACTCATCGCCTAAAATTAATAGTGGAAGTTATGTACGGAGGCCACTAGTTCCAAGCAGTGTTGTAAGGTAGCGCGGCGATGCGATTCCGGGTAGCGACTCCAATTCCGTGTAGTTTCGCGTTGTTGCGTGTGATTTGCTGGCTGCCACGCCATACCCTTATAAACACAGCTTGAGTATCGGCCAAATTCTTCCCACCGCACACGTGCTCCGTTTTCCTTTTGGTGTTCATGTATACCTTTCGCGATTCGATGGTATTGAACTTAATTGAGCAGTGTGTGTTGGTTATGTAATCACACCCTTCTATTCCCGGTTTATCGGTTTCAAATGAAACTTGAGAAGCTCTAAATTGCAAATGTTGAAGCTTGGGTGAGTTGGAGGCTGAATTCATTCGTAAAACAGCGCAAACAATGCGTGTATACAGGAACAGATGTGCTGCAAACAGGCGGTAACCGTCATTGCTTGCAGGCGGCAGTAGCAATTAGAGAAACCACAGAACACGGATTTAACGGCGAACATTTTAACGGGCCGTATGTAGAAGAAATAAAATTTAGAGCTTGTAAGTTATATTCCTTTACCTTTCTGGCTACTTCTTTACAAAAGCACACGGAATAACGCACGCACCTGCTCACAAACACATGACATGACTTATAGTTGATTTACCATAATGCAATAACAGTAATTTAATTATTTTAGTCATGTTTCAGTGTACAGCTTTGCTTCACTTGACAACAGCGTGCGATAAATGAACAGTTTAACAAGGACGCCACAAAGTGCTGCCTTCAAGTAGTTTATTGCCGTGCAATGCGCGTACACATTTAAACAAATCAACACGCAAGCGCGCGCAGCAAACAGACATTGAAGCAATATGTCACGTCCCTCCTCGACAGCGGCGATCACCCTCGTGTAAGACAGGACACGTTACAATAACAGAAGAAACCACTCTGCATATCGAAAAGAGCCCAAGCAGACTGTATGTACACGTGAACCAACCGGCAGCCTTGACTAGGCGAAACACCGTTCAAGAAGAGGAAGGAACAACGAGGAGTAATGTACTCAACGTCGCATTCCTCCTTCTTGTCCATTGTTTCTTTGGCTGATGTTTCACCTATGTACCAACTGGCCCAGATCTCAACTCTTTGTCAGCCTTGAGATAGCTGTTACTGGGTCACTATGCCTAAGAAGAGGCGCTCCTTATTACTCAACAACACAGATAGCGTGCTCACGCAATTTTCTTCAAGCTGTGAAACTTCAGCATGTTCAACTATATCCCTCGAGGTCTTTTCGACATACTTACGCAGAATTGTTGTGGTCTGCTCAAATAAAGGTCTCTTGTTTCTAACACTGCTGGCAGTCTCGGCTGTGCACACTGTTTTATCCGGAGAGCGATTTGAACGTAACTTATGGCCCAAGGTGTTTCGTACAGGGCTGCAGTAAACAGCCCTTGCACAGCGAATCCACTCCAGTTTGCGTTTCGTGGCTTAACGGCTTCTGCGCGATCTCGATCGGGAAGCGAAACTGAGCAGTGAGCGAAGGCCGCACAAGAACTTTGTTTACACCGAGTATTCGGGCTGCTCTGGTTCCTTTTGTTTGCTTCATGGCCGAGACGTGCCTCCGGGCCATCTTCCGAGTGGCGGAAACATCGCGACCGAAGCCGCGGTCTGCTTGCAGAAGCTTGGAGCCAACCTCTGAAGAGCCGTAGCGCTTGCGCGGCTCATAAACAAACCCGCCCCAAGCTGCCTTTTGGCCCTGGGTGGTCCTCCTGACCATCTGACGTAATGTGACGTGAAGACATGGGGACATTGTGCGTGGACCTGGGGAACTTTTAATCTTCTTATACAGAGCACCATCATGTATCAACTCTCTCTTGTCAAAAACACGCAACACGTAAACTTTTGCATATAAAGCTCTTCTTCATCCCGCAACTACGAATCTCTCTTAATTCGCGGCCGACACCACGCAGGAGGCGCCGATGTCGCTAACAAAATCCCAGCAACGCCTAAAGTCCATAGATCAGCTTAGCTAAGCACCGAAACCTTTGGGGCGCCGCCGATGCGTACTATTGGCAGCGTCCACTTCCGCTGTGGGAGCGGCTTCCGTCAGCCATGTTCTTCCTGAAACAGTCCGGCTTAAAGTCTCCAGGTCGTATCGTGTACGTAAGCTCTAATATTCAGCGCTTTTTATGCCTGAAACTGCTGTCCGCCGAAACTGTGCTTGTTGTCATCGACTTGGGAGTGTCCACTGCATGTTCAGGTGCCACCTGCTTAGAAATTCCGGCTGGAACTTGCTCACAGAGAGCGATCAAGTGATCAGGCATTAGGCCTAATTCACGTCGAAGGAAAGGGCGGGACGTTGAGTGAGAGCGAGTGGTTATGAAGGCGATGAAACACAGTGGAAAATGTGCTCTGGTGCTGTTGGGTTGCGTCTGCACCGATAGCGGACCCAACTGGTAGCGAAGAGCCCAAGTTAGAAGTCGAGCGGCAGGCACTCGGACATCGCGGTTACTCTGAAGCAGAGACGGGTTGAGGAATAAACTCAGTAGAAATTTATTTGCATGGAGATCAAGGAGAGGAACAGCTTTATTTAGGCGCGTGCAGTACGACACCATGACTTAATGGCGCCGCGACGCGGGACCTGACGTCTTCTCAGCGGGTGGTCTCTACTCAACTCCAGCGCGTGTTACTCCCGCGGTCGGTCGCCCTGAGGAATAGAGAAACTAAGGAGAAATTTGTTTTCATGGTGATCAAGGAGATTTCGGTGCCGAAAATGAGCAGCGCGGCTCTTTTTAAACGCGTACCGTGTCTCCGACTCTCCGGGTCCCTAGTTGGCAGATTTCGTTCACTTAAAAACGCCCAATCACTGTTGTTTGCATGGGTCCTGTGCCCAGCCTTCGTGAACCGGCCACCAGGACGTCCCTGATACACTCTCGCCACTTCCAGCAAAACATTGTCCGTGCTCTTCCTGCAGAAGTGATGACAAGCCCGCAAGGAGGCCCAAGTGCTGGCGAAGGTCAGTCGGCTGCACTGCACAGATGTCAGTGGGAAAGGAATGCCGAAGCTGCACTCGCAAACAGGGTTCCGCTCAGAGGAAGACTAGAAGTCTCTTCCGGACCGCGAGTGTACAGGCGCCGTTGCTCGCTGTGAACAACCTCTGCCCCATCCGCCGTGCACCGCACAGAGCACCGCCTCCCGCCGTCGCCGCCGCACGCAGGTAGTCTAAAGTGTAGGCTATCTTTGTGTTGGGGCGCGAATTAACGGCAGGATGCCTTATTACTTTTTAAAACTGTTTATTAACAAGGTTAAGTTTAGAGCGATTACATGGGTGCGTACGGTCCAGCGTCCATCTTGCGTCTCCTGTCTTCCTCCCCGGGGTTGCTAGCCGCCTGCTCGCCCAGGGTTGCCGGACAACTGCGCTTTTTCCGCTGCGCGCGCTCGCCGCGCATCGGAAGATCCGCTAACATTCGGCCATTCTGGCATCAGAAGCGCCCTCGCTTTCTTCCGAAGGCTCCTCAAAGTCTTCAACGTCTTTGTTCGACGTGGACCATGTTTTTAGCGAACTGATGTGAGCCGTTGTTGCGTAGTGCCTGCTTCGTGTCCCCTTCAGTGCTGCGACTCCATACGTGTCGTTTGGTCTAACTTCGATGACAACCAGCGGCCCTTTGTAGCGAGGCTGCGTCTTTGTCGGCTCGCCGGTGTGCTCGGGCGCACATCGCATGACGACTACGTCGCCAGCCTTGAGCGTGTCTCCACTGCAGTGACGCATATCGAACCTTTTCTTGTATTTTGCCTGAGAATCCAGTATACGCGTTCGCACTTCAGCTTTAAGTTGTTCTGGATTCGTCCAGGCGACATTGTCTTCTGTCTCTGCAATCTCACGCAACGCTGCGTCATGAAATTTCGGGTTGTAGCCATAAAGCACCTCGAACGGAGTCCTTCCGGTACTCTTGTTGTAGGACGTGTTGAGGAAAGCTTCGACACCCTTTAATCCAATGTCCCATTCTCGCTGGTCGTTTCCGTCTATGGTGGTCATGATGGTCGGAACAAGGGTTCGGTTTACCCTCTTAACTTGACCGTTCGCGCGAGGGTGTCTCGTTGAGTTCAGCACGTGCTGGATACCCCTGGCTTTGCAGAATTCCTCAAATGCCTTTGATGTGAAGCACGTTCCTCGGTCGGTTATTATCCTTTCCGGCAGGCCGTGACTAAAGGTGAAGTCCTCACAAGACTTTATCACACTTTTTGCCGATGTGTCTCGTGAAGGGAAGAGCCTCACGTACTTTGTCAGGTTTTCGATGACGACAAGGATGTACTTGTTTCCCTTTTTGCTTCTCACAAATGGGCCCAGGTGATCTGCATGAATGGTCTCGAACGGTCGCCGCCCAGGAGAGATGGGGTGCAGGAGTCCCTTTTCCTTGCCACTTGGCACCTTGCAGATCAGGCACTCAAAGCACCGTCTAATGTGCTCACGGACGTACCTGCGCATCCCTGGGAACCAGTATGTTTCGCTGATCTTTGCGATTGTGCGATCAAGCCCGAAGTGACCTTCCAAGTTGTGAAATTTAACACAAAGGCTTTTTCGCATGGACTTAGGCATAGCGTAGAGCAACTTTTTCTTGCCGTTTGCCTCTGTTTCGCGAAACAGTCGTCCCTCCTTCAGCACGAAGTTCTGTGCCAAGGCGCGTTCTTCTGCAGTTCGATCGCATGACTTTTTCTCTAGAATTGTAGCTATCCGACGAATTTCTTCGTCTGACCTTTGAATTATCAAAGCTTGGTCGTGCAAACTGATTGTCATCCACATGTCCAGTTTGTCGGCGATGACGGTATTCCACGGATCGCTTGGGCCTTCAACTGCAGCGCGACTCATTGTGTCAACGTGCTCCATCTTCGAACCTGGTCTATGGCGTATGTCGAAGGTATACTCTTGAAGCATGTCAAACCATCTGGCTATCTGTGGCTTGAGCGTCTTTGTGGCATTCAGGTAGACGAGAGCCTGACAATCAGTCACAAGGGTGAACTCCATTCCAATCAAGAACGGTCTCAATCTCTCGATGGTCCACACTATTGCTAGCAGCTCCAACTTACTCGAATGGTAGAACCACTCGGCTGGGCTGGTCTTTTTGCTGACATAGTAGACGGGGTGTAGGACGTCATTCTCGTCCGCTTGCAGAAGAATGCCCGCCAACCCGTTAGCACAGGCGTCGGTGTGCACCTCTGTTCTCGCCTTCGGATTGTAGAGCTGCAGCACAGGATGTGATGTCAATGCGCTCTTCAGGGCCTGAAATGCGTCCTCCTGATCCTGGTCCCAGTGAAATGCCTCGCCTTTTCGAGTTAACCGACTCAGCGGCTCTCTCAGCGCTGCGTAACGCGGGACAAAGCGTCTGAAGAAGCTGGTGAGCCCGAGAAACCTCTTGGCTTCATGAAGGTCTTTCGGCACTGAGAACTCATCGATTGCCCTTACTTTGTCAGTTCCCGGTCTCACGTCACCTTCACCGATGACGAAGCCAAGGTACTCGACTCGGTGATCTGCGAATCTACACTTTGAAAGTCGGAGTGTCAGTCCTGCGTCGCGGAGAGCTCGGAACACTTTCGTCAGCCTTTCTAACATCTCTTCAAAATTTTTCGCAGGTACAAGGATGTCATCCAAGTAGCATACTGCTATAGTATTGCGGAGATTTCCCAGAGCTGTGTTCATAAGGCGCTGGAACTCCGTTGGTCCATTCGAAAGTCCAAAAATGAGTCTTTCAAACTTCCATGTTCCGTTTGGGGTCACAAAGGCGGTCTTCTCTTTTGCAGATTGCTTCAAAGGGATCTGAAGAAAGCCGTGCGCAAGGTCAAGCGTTGTGAAGAGCTTGCTTCCTGCGAGCTGCTCGACAGCGTCATCAATTAGTGGCAACGGGTACTTGTCCTTGACTGTCTGTGCATTCAGCTTCCGATAATCGACTACAAGTCTCGGTTCGCCGTTTTTCTTGCGCACGAGAAGTACAGGGCTTGCGTAAGGTGACCGTGACTCCGTCACAATTCCTGCGTCCTTCCACTCGCTGACAATTTTCTTTATAGTTTCACGCTCTTCTTTGCTTGTTCGGTAGGGTCTAGAAGAAACCGGCGTACTTCCTTCCTTCAGGACAATGTCCATTTCAATGAGGCTGGTGCAGCCTAGCTCCTCAATATTCGTTGCGAAGCACTCGCGGTGTTGGTTGAGGAGTTTGAGTAGGTCTTGACGTTCCTTCGTCGTCACGTCGTTACCTGTTGCAACATCCTTCTCGTGAATCGGATCCGCAGTTGCCGTTTTCACCTCCGTTGTTTCGCTTGCTGTACTGAGCTTAGCCGTGTCTATATTTACTTCTTGTACTCGACCAAGGCTCATCCCTTTCTTCAGAACTTTCTCGCAGTTGGAAGTGTTTGCCACAGGTACACTGAGCTGCTTGCTGGCAACATGAGACACGCTTCCAGTCATCGTACCCTTTCGCTGGTACAGAACGTCAGTCTCACCTTCAAGGTCTACACTTGCCATGATGAAATTCACTGAACGTGGCTCGAGGGCTACGTCGTTCTTTGTAGTGATTTTTAAGGCTTGGTTTTGGGTGAAGGGTTCGATATGTCCGAATGTATCGTCTCTCTTGTCCATGATCTTGAAGGTGTCGTCTACCTTGACATAAGCGATGTTTGGCAACTCCGTCCACGTGCGACCAATGATTACAGAGAAGTGCTGTGCTGTGTCCGGCACGACATGAAGCATGACGTCTTCGCCTTTTACGCCATCTATCTCTATTGTTGTTCTGAATCTTGAAAAGCATTTGACAGGGCTTTGGCCAAATCCATACAACTCCAGGTTGTCTTCTTCGAAGCAAGAGCAACAACCCATGGCGTCGGATGCCTTGATCGTGCAGGCTGAACTTCCGGTGTCGACGAGCGCATCATAGCTCTTCAGGTTGACCACCGCAGTCTTCACGTACTTAATGTTGGGTAGCTCGCTACTCGATGACGCAGACGCGTATTGTGATGGCTGTCCAGCCCCCGGCTTTGTGGTTTCATTGTTGGTGCGGTGAACAGGCATCGGGCAGTCTTTAACAACGTGACCGTATTTCCGGCATCTGTAACCTTTCGGTTCTGCGGCCCTTTCAGCGCTACCGTGCGCTATCTGCTTCGGCTTCGTTTCCACGCCTTCTGGTGTGGCCGACACATGCTTGATTCCGCCCTGGCTGGGTGGCCGGTGGCTTCCATGGGAGCTGAGGTAGGCTGCCTCCCCTGCTTCGAGGCTTTTTGCCGCCTCAAGCAGCTCCAAGGATGTGGTGAAGCTTGCTGCTTTAAGCCGCAGTATCGCAGCGTGGTTTGCATTCTGCAGGCCCGCAATGATCAAATTCTTCCATTGCGAAGTGTCCTCCTTGACATCGCACTTTGTGCAGAGGTAACTCTTGTCGAAAAAATAGTCGACAACGGACTCGCGTGGACCTTGCGTACGGCGGAGCATTGTTTCGTAGAGGGCAAGCGGGTTGCTCTCGTCGTCGGGAAAGACTTTCTGCAGCTCCTCCGCCCATTTCTCCCACGTCTCCAGCTGCTTCCCCTTTGCTCTGTACCACTTCAAGGCAGTGCCGCTGAGCTTCGACGCTGCAACCGCGAAAACGACACCGTCCCTCCAGCCGGCCTGCCCCGCCACCTTCTTGACATTCGATATCCACTCCCTTGCGCTCTCTCTCGCTCCGGTCCCCGCTATGGCGGTTCCCGAGAAGGCGGGAATGGATGCCGACAAGTCCGGCATTGCTGTAACTTGCGCGTTGCCTTGGTTTTGGGCTGCCAACAGCTGTACGTGGGCTAGTTGTTCGGTGAGCGTCGTCAGCGACTTGATTATTTCCCTGTCTTGGGACATGGCGATGCTGTAGGGGTTGCTGCAAGCTGACCGCTTCAGTTCGAGGAATCAGAGTATTGGAAGGAGGCTCACCCGTGCCGTCTTCACGCAGTCAGGCGTCGTTGCGGTTGCCTTTTTCCCGTTGCTCCAGGCTTTCGGAGGTGGTAATCCCACTTCTGATTTGTAGGCTATCTTTGTGTTGGGGCGCGAATTAACGGCAGGATGCCTTATTACTTTTTCAAACTGTTTATTAACAAGGTTAAGTTTAGAGCGATTACACGGGTGCGTACGGTCCAGCGTCCATCTTGCGTCTCCTGTCTTCCTCCCCGGGGTTGCTAGCCGCCTGCTCGCCCAGGGTTGCCGGACAACTGCGCTTTTTCCGCTGCGAGCGCTCGCCGCGCATCGGAAGGTCCGCTAACAAAAGTATACTATCTTTCGCCGCTAATCTGCCGAAGAAGTCGACGCGTACTGAACAGTCGGTGCATGGGGTGAAAGAGAAGAAGTCGGTGCACTCATGCGTGTTGGTTCTCTTCTGTAGTGTTCATTTTGCGCTGTGTTCCTTCATAGTAGCATTCTTACAACTTGCGTGGCATATTCCACTCCAGTCTCTTGACCCGGATACTCTGCATTGCAATTACTTTTCCAATAATCGGGATTACTTATTTCGAGCCAAGAAATCAATGCGAAAACGTGCGTTTTATGGCTGCTAATTTAAATAATTATGGGGATGCAAAGATAAGTTGTCCATTGTCCCTCCGTCCCGAGCAGAAACTGTTTTGGAAAAAAAGCGTTTCGAATGCCTTACCTCTCATACTTTGAGGTTAACACTTGCTCAGGCAGTCTGGTTTGACCTGCTATTGGCAATGTTTTCCGCGCGCGCTGTCACTAGCAAAGCCAGATAGCCAGTGCACTTTAATAGCGTACGCAGAACACCCCGGAACACAACAGTTCCTCATAACTTGGTCTCTGGCTGCTGCATCACACACACTACGAGCTTCAAAAGAAAACATTTGACAGAAGTCTGTCTGGTTGGGAAATTAATTTAGTAGAAAAAAGACTGACGCCAACCAGGTTAATTTTTCTAAAACACGACGTTTCGGAACCGGCTCGGTCCCTTCTTCACGGTGTGACTACGGGCGAGACGCAGCTTGGCTTCTTAAGCCCTCGCAGTGAATACCTCCGGGTCAATGGCCGCAAACCAAGAATGTAAGACGAAGGAAGTGTCCCCAGGGAGCGATTAACATTCCTTCGTGGTGTTAACATTCCGTGGTGGTGCTCCGAGGAGGCATATGACGTCACAACGCGCGTCTCGCCGCGGAGCGGAACCGGTCTGGCCGGGCCGGCGGCGGCTGCCGCATTCGGCGCGAAATAGAGACGTGCTCCTAGTCTCCGCCAGTACGGTCAGAGTGCGCCGAAGCCGCCAAACGCGTCGGCGGTCAAGCGCAGTTGGTCTCGCTTTGGCCGACGTGACGTCGCCGTGCAGCGTGCGCGCGCACGTTACGCCGGAGTATAAACGCGCCATAACAGAGCCTTCGCTTAACCGCTAACCAACGTATTCGGTGGCGGCATCTATGGGATCCACTGAAACCCCCGCACACTCACTGAAAAAAAAAGCCTCTGCTGAGGGTCGGAATCGAACCAGGGCCTCTGGCGTTTGAGGCGAAGACGCTACCACTCCGCCACGACGGCTCAAACTTGAACCGTGAACAAAGGCGCAGCTATAGTGAATGCACTCTTCCAGAAGTCGTCTCCGCGCTTTCGCTCTGTATATCCTAGCCTTACAGAGCTAATAATAATAATAATAATAATAATAATAATAATAATAATAATAATAATAATAATAATAATTGGTTTTTGTGGAAAGGAAAATGGCGCAGTGTCTGTCTCATATATCACTGGACACCTGAACCGCGCCGTAAGGGAAGGAATAAGGGAGGGAGTGAAAGAAGAAAGGAAGAATAATAATAGTTTTTTGGGGGGGGGGGAAGGAAATGGCGCAGTATCTGTCTCATATATCGTTGTAACACCTGAACCGCGCCGTAAGGGAAGGGGTAAAGGAGGGAGTGAAAGAGGAAAGGAAGAAGGAGGTGCCGTAGTGGAGGGCTCCGGAATAATTTCGACCACCTAGGGATCTTTAACGTGCACTGACATCGCACAGCACACGAGCGCCTTAGCGTTTTTCTTTCATAAAAACGTAGCCGCCGACAAAGCATTGGCTTCGTAGGCTGCAAACCTTGGAGCAGTGTACGTGGTGCATGGGTATTGCTGGCTGTGGTGCACTTCCCCGGCTTCTGCTTACCCTCACCTTGGCGCAACATGTACGGGCTCTCCTTGCTACCGTGCACCAAGGGGCAACACAGTTGAGAAAAAAAAAGGTGCATTGTTTTGGAGAACTGGAGCCAAGCAAACATTGTGGGGCATTTTTGTATAGTGGTGAGGGTTACTTCTTTTCGTATTCATTTTCTTTTTTCTTAATTACGAAGCGCACCTTGCCCGTCTTACAGATAAGGCCTTCAGCATGCACCAAGGCCTCAGCTATACAAATTCTTGAGTGCTACAAAACGCATCCAATCTCCCATTTCTTGTCAAGTTTCTTTAATGTAAATAATGAACATAAGCAGTTTGTAAATAAGTTTCCTCTGTAAATGCAGTAAAACCGCGTTAATTCAGACTTCAAGAGACTGGAGAAGCGTCAGAATTATTCGAAGGTTGAATTATCGGGCTGTCTCAAAAAATGTCAGAGATCATTTCCATCTTAGTAGAGTTATTTGATGTAATAGTTGTCAGTGCCGGCCTGCTTTTGATATTCGAACTGCATGGCAGTGACGATTTTTCGTCCAGTTGCACGTCTGAAACCTTTGCTGCAGGCATGCTATTGCCTCAGAACCGCTCGAAAATGGTGCAGTCATCGGCAGTCTCTCTGAAACAGTATGGTGCGGCCTCACTGATGTGCAGCTCATAGCCACCGTTGCTGCAGGGCTGGCAGCAAAGCTCCAGAAGCGAAAGCATGCAGCCGGATGAATAATGCGGTAGCATTTAGGGTGTCGTCTAGGTTGCCATTTATGTTGACTAACTTCCCTGAATGGTCCAGGGGTTGTGATGTCATTAGAACTACCAAATTTGAAAATCTAAGGGCTGGAATGTTCCGTTACCTTCCACTGGATTATCATACGAGATTACAGAGCTAGGCCATCTGCAATTTTTTATTCTCTCTCTCTCGCTCCCTAGTCACTACTGCGCATGCGCCACTAGTAGCACCGAGCCACTGGTGTTCCGCCGCTGCGCAGCGCCGCGCCTTTCCTCAAAATCCATATATATATATATATATATATATATATATATATATATATATATATATATATATATATATATATATATATATATATATATATATATATAATTGGTTTTGTGGGAAAGGAAATGGCGCAGTATCTGTCTCATATATCGTTGGACACCTGAACCGCGCCGTAAGAGAAGGGATAAAGGAGGGAGTGAAAGAAGAAAGGAAGAATAGAGAGGTGCCGTAGTGGAGGGCTCCGGTATAATTTCGACCACGTGGGGATCTTTAACGTGCACTGACATCGCACAGCACACGGGCGTCTTAGCGTTTTTCCTCCATAAAAACGCAGCCGCCGCGGTCGGGTTCGAACCCGGGAACTCCGGATCAGTAGTCGAGCGCCCTAACCACTGAGCCACCGCGGCGGGTCCTCAGGGCGCTGCGAGCTGTCGAGGAGAGCGGACGTGCGGCACATGCGCTCCGCAATTTTCGAAGTCTCTGACCCACAATTCCGACCAGATCGCCTAAATTTTCGAGCGGAAAGGAAGAACCGAAGCGGAGCACAAGGACACCAAAATCAAGCCGGTGGGTCCACTTTTTTGGATTTTATCGGACTTTTGGTGCTCCCACGTGGCCGTCGAGACCTAAGCCTAACCTAGGCTTAACGAGTACCGGGGACTGCGGGCCGAGTACCGGGGACTGCGGGCGGCCCGGCCGCGGCAGAGAGGGCACCTGAGGCCCGAAGAGACCTCCCCCCGGACACGCGAACACCCTGAACCGAGAAAGAAGATGGAGGGACTACCCAGGGACCTTGCAGACGCACAGGAAATGGACTACCACGTGGCGACCGAGGCCGAGGGCCTAGGCCTAACCGGCTCGGTCGGCAACGAAGTCCCGAGAAGAAGCAGCCCCTCATCCGACCCAAGCACACAAGAGGAAGACAACCAAAACTGGAAGATTGCAATGTCGAGAAGGCAAGCGAGACGCCTGCGAGAGAAACAACAAGGAAACGGCGGCGGCAGCGAGTCGGCCTGCGCAGCGGCAAGCCGAGCGGGACCGCAGAGACCCGCGGTCAGCGGGCCCGACACGGAAGCCACTGCCGAGGAGAAGCGCAGGGAAGCGGCGAGGAAACGACTTCCTCCCCTACCCAAGTACGACCTGAAAATCGTTCTGAGACCCAGAGGCCTCATCGTAAGAAACCTGCAGACCCACCAAGTGGCTCGGGCGGTGGTCGCGGCGACCGGCTCGAGGTGCAAGGGCGAGGACCTGATCATCAGACTACGAAACGGCTCCAACATAATCATCGTGAGCACCGACAACGAAGAGGCGGCCCAACACGTGAGGCGCATCTCCCACCTCACGTTCGGAGAGACGTCCTACGCGGTGAACGCACACGTGGCGGTACCGGAAGACACGATACGAGGGGTGGTCCACGGCATCGCGCCCGGAACGACGCCCGAAGAACTGAAAGCCAACCTGAGGGTGTGCACCCAGGGAGTCAAGATCCACAGCGCTCGTATGCTGGGCAAGTCGAGCACGGCAGTAATCACCTTTGACGGCCACACGAAGCCCAGCCAAGTCCTGTACTACGGAGGGGAGATGTGGTGCTACCCATACCTCCCCACCCGCCAGGTCTGCTACGTGTGCTGCAAGCAGGGCCACAGATCCGACGTCTGCCCGACCCCGGACAGCAAGGCCTGCAAGAAGTGTGGGGAGCAGGACCCAACCAAAGAATACCAATGCACCCCGAAGTGCCCGGTCTGCGGCGAGGGCCACAAAACAGGCACCAAGGAATGCAAACAAAGACTGAAGTCAGCGGAGGAACTGCGGGGGCGACCTGCCTTCAGGAACCGACAGCAGCAACAGCAGCTGCTGAGACGGGGACGAAGCAGGAGCCGCAGCAGAGGCCGCGTGCCAAGGTGGTTTGGGGAGGAAGAGGACTCCTCCTTCCAGCCACGGAGCGGAGGAAGCAAGTCGAGGAGCCGGAGCCGGGGGAGAAGCAAGAGCCGGGACGGACGGCGGGACGAGTCCTACCCGCCGCTGGTGAAGCCCGGGAGACCCGGACCGAAGCAGCAACAACAACAGCAGAAGAAGAGCGGCGGAGTCAAGATGAGCTGGGGAGCGGGCCCCTCCAAGTCGCTTTTTCCGCACTCAAACACAAACACACCCTCACACAAAGAGAAAAAGCTAGAAGAAGAAAACAGGGCTCTGAGGCAGGAGCTAGAAAAGAGCCGAGAGGAGACTAGACAGATTAAGCAGAAGCTAGACGAACTCATCAGAGAACTGCAATGGCAACGACAGGGCAGAAGTGAGGCAGGCAACAGCAGGCCGACCCCCCCTTCGCCACCGCCCGAGGAGGCACAGAAACAATCGGAAGAACAAAGGTGGAACAAAATAAAAAGTTTTATGCTGACCGTACAGAAGCAAATGCACGAACTCCAGCAGAAACAAGCTATGCAGGACCAAAGCTTCCGCAGCTACGTCAAGAATCAAAACAGCAGAGCCATTAACGAGGCCAGAGACAGACTATTCGGCGAGAGACGCTTCGGCGGATCAGAAAACCAAGGGGCAAACAACAACGGTAACTCATCATGGCAGGACATCAGCAACTAAGCATCTGGCAGTGGAACTGCAGGGGGTACAAGAGGAAGCAGAGCCTCCTGCAGCAGTACATAAACTCCCAGGGGAAGCAGCCAGACGTAATTCTGCTACAAGAAACCAACAGCACACCCACGCTAAAGGAATACACATGTCAGGAAGGCGGGAAAAGAGCCGCAACCCTCGTAAACAACAAAATAGCCACCATAGAACACAAAGAGATCGAGGGCACAGGGATAGACCACGTAATCACCGAAATAATCCCAAAGAAGAAGTTCAGCGCGAAGAGCACGTACATAGTGAACCTATACAGCTCCCCGAAACAAAAGGACGGCGATTTTGGAAAGCTGTTTACGGAAGTAAGGAAGATGGCCAAAACGAACGCCCTCATGGTAGCGGGAGACTTTAACGCCAAGAGTCCGAACTGGGGATACCCATCGTCCGACCGCAAAGGCCAAGGCATATGGGACGCCGCGGAGAACCTGGGGTACGAACTAGTAACGGACGAAGACCAACCTACAAGGATAGGCAACAGCGTCAGCGCAGACACGTGCCCGGACCTCACCTTCGTGAAGGGCACGAGCCAAGTAGAGTGGGAAAACACCCTAGAAAACCTGGGGAGCGACCACTGCATAATCCAACTCACGATGGCAGCGGAGTCCACCAAACGAAAACTTGGGAAAGCCCGCCTCACCGACTGGGACGCCTTTCGGCAAGGAAGCAGGGATCTGACCGGGCAGATCACAAACATCCAAGAGTGGTGCCAACAGCTCAAACAGATACAGGAGACCTACACGCAAGAGGTAGACAGAACCGAGCAAATACCGGAGGTGGACAAGCGCCTGCTCAGGCTATGGGAGGCAAGGCGCGGGCTCACAAACGATGGAGGAAAGAAAAGCTAAACAGGAAGCTGAAAAAGAAGATAGCGGAAATCACGGCCAAGGCAGAAGAATACGCTACACAACTGGCAAGGCAAGTGTGGCAGCAGTTCAGCAGCTCGCTAAACGGCACCCTGAACACGGCCAAAACGTGGCGAATTCTGAAAGCGATGATGGATCCGGGAAAGACGAAGACCGAAAGCAGTAAAACGATACAAAGACTGATCCACCAGTACGAAGGAACGGAGGACCAAATGATAGAGGACCTCAAAACCAAGTGTTACGGGAAGGAACGCCCCGAATAATATAGAGGAACCTATCAAGGCAAAGAAAACCCCGAGATGGACAGGCCGATCACGCTGGCAGGAGTGCACTAGGCGATGGGGGCCCTCACTAAGAACACGGCAGCTGGGGGAGACAGGATACGCAATTCCCTCATACGCAACCTCAGTGAGGAAGCGGTAAACCAGCTGACAGACTACCTCAACCAACTCTGGGCCGAGGGCTCGATTCCGGCCGAATGGAAACACGCGGAGGTAGTGATGATCCCCAAACCGGGCAAAAAGCTGCAGATCGAAAACCTACGACCGATCTCCCTCACCTCGTGCCTGGGAAAGCTGTACGAAAGAATAATTACGAAAAGAATCCAGCTATGGATGGAGCGAGAACAACTCTATCCACACAGCATGTTTGGATTCAGGTCAAAGCTGTCTACGCAAGACGTTCTCCTACAACTCAAGGAGGACGTTCTCGCCAACATCCCGAAGGCTGGAGAGAATGTTGTCATGGCCCTAGACATCAAGGGGGCCTTTGACAACGTCAGCCACCCGGCAATAATGGAGGGCCTCCAGAACATAAATTGCGGAGAAAGAACTCACAACTACGTGAGGGCCTTTCTCGCAGGCAGAACTGCCACCGTGGGGCTGGGAGACGTCAGAAGCCAACCCTTTAACACCCCCCACAAAGGAACCCCACAGGGGTCGGTGATTTCGCCCGTGCTCTTCAACCTAGCCATGATCGGCCTGGCCAAAAGATTGGGGGAAATCGAAGGCACACAACATGCCATGTATGCGGACGACATCACGGTGTGAACCAACCGTGGATCGCTAGGAGAAAAAAAAAGAGAGACTACAGAGAGCTGCGACCTGCATAGAAGAATACGTGAAGGCAAGGGGTCTAGCGTGCTCGACAGACAAGTCAGAGCTACTCAGAGTAGCGAGGAAACCCACGGAGGCGAGCCTAGAGATCAAGCTCGAAGGCCAAAACATTCCAGAAAGAAGCACCATAAGGATTCTGGGCATGTGGCTGCATTTGCCGCTGCTCTGCAGCCACACGATCAGCCTGCTACAGAAATCGACCGAACAAGTCGGCAGAATGATAAAGAGAGTCTCCAGCAGAAGACACGGCATGAAGGAAGAGGACACCCTCAAACTAGTCAGGAGCCTGGTAGTCAGTAGGGTGACGTACTCCCTCCCCTACCACCCGGCGATCAAGAGGGAAAAAGAACAGATCGAGGCATTAATAAGGAAAGCCTACAAGACCGCACTAAACCTACCGAGAAACACCCCGAACGACAAGCTACTACAGCTGGGAGTCCACAACACCTTCGAGGAGTTGGCGGCGGCCCAGCTGAACGCACAGCTAGAAAGACTAGAACTTACAGAAACAGGCAGGCAACTCCTAAGAAGACTTGGCCACAGAGTGGAAACCACAGCAGATCCGGACGAGAACATTCCGGACGAAATCCGGCAAACCCTCAGAATCTGCCCACTGCCGCGCAACATGGACCCCAACCTACACGCGGCCAGAAGACAAGCAAGAGCAGAATACGTGGAGAGACACCTAGCCACGCAGGAAAACACGGTGTACACGGACGCAGGACTATATCCGAGGGATAGACGCAGCAACATCACGAGAGTGGCGGTGGCGGTCGTAGACCACACGGGCGACACGATCAGCTGTGCATCCGCGAGAGGACGTACGGTGGCAGAAGGGGGGGAGATCGCTGTGGCGCTTGCAGCGGTCGAAGGCTACCGCAGAAACAAGCCACAGATTATAATAACAGACTCCAAAACGGCCTGCAGACGATATCAGCAAGGAAGGATCTGCAGGGAGGCCCTACGCATCCTCCTCGGCGCGAGAGCCTCGGGATTCAAAGCGAAGCAAAAGGTCTTCTGTGTACCGGCACACACCGGAGTCGAGGGCAACTCGAGGGCTGACAGCCAGGTTCGCGAGATCACGCGCCGAGCCTTGCTGACGGAGGACCTGGCGAACCCCTCGATGGTGGACTCGACGTACGCAGACATCCTAAATCACTACAGAGGCTGCAGGTTCAAGTATCCCCCGCCCCACAAACTCCTCAGACAGCAAGAAGCGGTCAGCTGGAGGAGGCTGCAGACTGGCACCTTCTTTAACTTACACGTCCTAAGCAAAATGTTCCCCACCGAGTACAGCGACAGCTGCCCCTGGTGCGGGGACGTCCCGACACTTTACCACGTCACATGGGAGTGTAAACACAATTACACCTTCAACAAACAGACTAACCCGAGTGCGGAGCAATGGGAGGGCCTGCTCACCAGCAGCGAGCTCACTGCCCAAAGGGCATTGGTGCAGCACGCGTGCGAGGTGGCCAGGACCAGTGGAGCCCTGGAATGAGGGACCACCCTTGCTAAGGAGCCCCCGACGGCGGCGGCGGCTGCGGCAAGCGCCAAGACGCAGCTGCAAGGAGACTCTCCGGAACTGACCAAAAGAATTCAATAAAGTTTTTCATTCATTCATTCATTCATTCATTCATTCATTCATTCATTCATTCATTCATTCATTCATTCAAAATCCAACTTTCAATTTTCAATTTCCTCTTTTCCTCCCTCCTTTATCCCTTCCTCCCCGCAGGGGGGCGTCTGCAGCTTGCAGACGTTGGTGAGTGGCGACACCACGGGTTCCCGAGCATCCGCGGGGACATCCCCGCAGGGAGATGATCGTGAACAGTGCATCACCACGGACCCGAGCACCCACGCTTCGCCATGCGTGGCATCGCCGTGTCCGGGGAAAAGAGGTTCCTGGTGGTTGAGCCGATGCCGAGCGTTTGGACCTTTAAAGGGGCACCGAAACACATTTTCAGTGCATTGTTTTGCCTGTTGGTTGCATAGAATGAGTTTTAGTGACGCTATTAGCATCGGTCGTACCGCGTATACTGTGGTTTTTAATATTTTAATTAGCGCGCAAAAACAAATTCGTGGCGCTGACGGTGTCACCATACAGTGGCGGTTTTTTAGCAGCGGATATGACATCACTTCGCGCTAGCTTGATGATTGGACAAAGAGTAAATATACTGCGAATTGGGTTGATAACAAGAGATACGTTTTGTCAAGTTTTTGTGTTTTATATTAAATTAACAAAACCAGCTTGTTTGCCCTAGATAAAAGCACTGTAAATCAAGTAAAACAAAAACACGCCACCAGAGGCACTGGCTACTTTTTCCATCGAAGGACTTTGCGCCTCTCTATAAACATCATACGACCTAGCACTAAATACTTATGGCTACTCTCTATGTATCTGAGAGCTGCTTTGCGGAATCGATCCTATTGAGCCATTGCACTCTATAAGCGTTCGTTGCGGTCCCATGGAAGGATGCGTTCGTTTCACATTTAGCAGGCAGTGCGCATCGTCAGTTTGTGGAGAATCACCGGGTGGTGGCGCCAGATGGCGCCACGTTCCCGTCAACAGCGCGCGCTCTTTGCTCGCCGTGGCCGACCAGCGCGCTAGGAGCGACTAGAGTCACTAAATAACGTCTTTATTTAGTGACTAAATAACTAAATAAGCCTTTATTTAGTGACTCTAGGAGCGACTATAAAGCAACGGGCGATGGTTGGCGGTAAGCAGTAGCGGTACGCGCTATGCTAAATGTGTCTGATATCTTGCGCAGGCTGTCACACCGTCGCAGTATCTCGCGCTCGAGTTCGAATCCATAAGTAAGGGAACGTCACTGATCAGTGTTCCCTTCTGCACGGTCGACGTCACGGTGAAGCATCGCTGGGTCAGCTGGGCGTTCATATGGTTGTTGTAAGGATGCAAACGACGCTGCCAGCCTTGGCATGAACGAGTTACAGAGAACAGGCAACCATGTAGTACAAATTTCCGCCACGTGCTAAGATAGGCTGTTTTGATTGGTCGCCCTGGTCGCCCTGGGAGAGTGAAATGGGAATGGGAAGCTGCGCAAAAATCTAGTTGAGGGCAGCATTTTGTTTGCTTGTATTTTGAAATTTCTTCATTGAATAACTCCCGTTCCTATGCATCGATTCTCGTAATTCTTTTTGAGTCAGCATCTGTGTGACATAAAGAATTCATCTGAAGCGTAACCTGCATCCGTTCAAGCCGTGTTTCGCAGCCCCTTTAAGGCCCCTCGGCGGAGGCAACACACCACTTTGACCCCAGCTTCCTGTAGACGGCACCTCCGGCCTGACCCGACCGGGGGAAATCGGCAGTCGCCTTTTCTTGTCTTCCCCTCTATCTTTAACTTTCCTTCTTCTTTCTCACAACTCTCCTGTTCTCTCCTTTCTTTATTACCTTTTCCTTCTTCCTGGCGGCGAGGGTTAACCTTGTGTGACCAACTACCCTGAGTTGTGTCATATTGGGCTATAGTTGGGGTGTACAGCTGGCGTGGGCAAGACTTGCTTGCAAGTTCCTGTCCCGTACCCAAGTTGGGCGCCACTGTGGGTGGCTGGCACCGTAGCCGAAAAACACACATACTTTATGGCTGACCTTCTCTTAGCAAATGATCGCGCTCATAAACGAGGGTGAACCGATGTCACTACGCAGTTTCTGAAAAAGAAGAGGAATCTTCCCCAGATACCACGTCGTACACAATGAGATACCTGAAAAATAAGCCAGAATCATTGCCCCTTTTCTGGTTTCAAAGACTCACGGAATCATTAGACATTGGCTATAAGATAACGAAGCTGGCCAATGGCGACCTACTCCTCCAGATCAGAGACAAAGCACAGCATTCTAAGCTCTCAAGCTTAGCAACCTTTGGAGAAATACCTGTTTCTATTAGTGCACATAGATCCCTCAACACTGTCAAAGGTATGATTTCAGAAGAAGACTTCCTCACTCTGAGAGAAGCAGAAATGCTAGACGGTCTCAAGGACCAGAATGTCACTGCAGTAAAGCGCATAAAAATCCGAGAAGAAGACAAGGATATTCCAACAAAGCACTTAGTTCTGACATTTGCCCCCAGCCAACTCCCTGATATTATTGAAGTAGGTTACATGAAAATAGCAGTCAGACCGTACATCCCAAATCCTCGCCGGTGTTTCAACTGCCAAAGGTTTGGTCATGTATCGCAGAGTTGTCGTGGCCGCCAAACCTGTGCCAAATGTGCATCTAATGAACACGAATATGATGTCTGCAATGCAGCACCAATTTGCGCAAACTGTGAAGGGGACCACCCCGCATATTCTAGGTCTTGCCCATCCTGGAAGAAAGAAAAGGAAATTATTACTATCAAAACCAAAGAAAACATTTCATTCCAGGAGGCACGGGAAAGAATTACACAAACCCAGAGAACTTTCTTGTTCGTGACAAAAACAAATTTCACTGATGTGATGCGACGAGGCGGGGCACCACACCAGGCTTCGGCATCTGCCCAGGCCACACACAGTGAGCCGAACGCAGGGCCATCCGCGCCCCAGGCAGACGCAGCGAAGGCTGCCCTGCTAGACTCGAAAAATGGCCCGGCGGCCTCTGGGTCAGCCGCCCGCAAGGCTTCTTCCAGTCGGGGGAGTCCTACAAACAGTACACCCATGGGCTCTCCGCGGCGTGCCAGAACCTCTAGCGAGGTGATGGACGTAGCACCGAGCTCACCTCTGCTGCAGCGGCGGCAGAGCTCTCTTGACCGAGAAAAAGCAAAAATCGTAATAACTGGCACCAAAGAAATAGGGACCTAATTTTTCAAAATACATCACCAAAAAATTAAAATGACATTCCTAATACACTGTAATGGTAGGGGATTATTTAATAACTTAAGCGATATAAAAAGACATCTTAGCCGCATTCGCACCCGTGGCCTTATGTATTCAGGAAACAAACTTAGGCCCCAAAAACACAAATGTACTCAAGAAACAAAGTATTTCGCCGCGACCGAGAGAACGCAAGCCGGCTCTCAGGTAGCGTTGCTATCATAGTGAGAAATGATGTCCCGGCTCGTGAGCATAAACAAAAGACTAAATTTGAAGCTGTTGCAGCTACTCTGCTCACACACAAAACACTAACATTGTGTTGTATTTATCTTAACCCTCATTTCATAGTAACAATACATGAATTAGAAGATCTTTTAGAGCAGCTACCAGAACCGTATCTGATAGTTGCTGATTTTAGCACACACTCCTCGTTCTGTGGGAGTGAAAAAAAGGGACGCCCGAGGATAAATTACAGAGGATTTTATTCTGAGCAATAATATTTGTCTTCTGAACTCCGGTAAAACCACTTGCTGCTCTCCAGCCTCAGGAAAAACGAACTGTTTAGATATGTCTTTTAGTTCGCCGTCTGTTTTTAACGATTTTAAATGGGATGCCATAGACAACCCATATGGCAGTGATCATCTCTCTGTAATAATGAGTCTAACATCTGCACCTGAAATAACCCCGACAAAACCGCGACGCTGGAAGCTCTGTTTAGCTGACTGGGAACTTTTTAGATCAGAAGCCAGGTTATAACAAATAGTTTTAGAAAATAGTGACATCGATGAAATAAATGAGAAGTGCACTGATTGTATCTTAGCTGCCGCACATTTGGCTATTCCAATGTCTTCAGGAATGGTACGGCCAAATCAAAAAGTATGGTGGACACAAGATTGTAAAGATGCAAAAAACGACAAAATAGAGCTTGTAGTATTTTTCGCCGGTACCCCACGCACGAGAACCTAGTAACTTTTAAAAAGGCAAGAGCTAAAGCTCGGTATGTCCGTCGTAGTGCCGAGAAAGTGTCATGGCAGAGCTATGTGTCATCCATAAACAGTCAAATCACATAAAAAAAATGTGGGAACAGGTATGAATATTAAATGGCAACTTCTCGCCATACACAACGCCGCTTTTGACACCACGTGGTACACAAATAATTATAAGGGAACATGCAGATATACAAGGTGAGCACTTCGCTGCAGTTTCTAGCTCGTCTCACATTAGCAGTTTCTAGCTCGTCACATTTAATGAGTGGAGGTGCTAATGAACAATACAATACTTTAATTACCATCCAGGAAATCAATACGGTACTATCTTCCGGCAAAAAAAAAACAGCCCAGAACCCGACCAAGTACACTATGAAATGCTGGCCCATTTTTCCCATTCTGCCGTAGAGGCACTTCTGAGATTCTTTTACAAAATTTGGGTATCAGGCAAACTACCCGCAGCCTGGAAAAAAGCTCATACTGTACCATTTCTTAAACCCGGGAAAGAACCAACGTCCTCCCGCAGTTATAGACCCATAGCTCTTACCAGTTGCTTCGCCAAATCTTTTGAAAGTGTCCTTAACATCAAATTAACTTTTGTCCTTCAATCTTGGGACCTTCTTGATATCAATCAGTATGATTTTAAAAAGTAATGCTCCACTAAAGATCACTTAGTTCGTCTAAAAAATACTGTCAGAGAAGCTTTTATACACAAACAACACTGTCTTGCAGTCTTTTTTTACTTAGGAAAGGCATATGACACGACCTGGAGGTTCGGGATTCTTCAAGATCTTGCCGAGCTTAGAATCCGAGGCAGAATGTTGAATTGCTTAAAAGACTTCTTATCCAACCGTTCATTTCATGTGCGCCTTGGCTCAACCCTCTCAAATAATTTTATTCAGGCGAATGGAGTACCCCAAGGATGTAGTTTAAGTACAACACTGTTTGTAGTAAAAATTAATTTTGTCAGGAAAATAATCCCGAGGTCTATTATGTATTCCGTCTAAGTTGACGACCTTCAGATAGCATGCACATCTTCCAACATATCTACATTCGAAAGACAAATACAGCTTACAATAAATAAACTGGCAACATGGGCAGACAAGAACGGTTTCCAGTTCTCTCCACAGAAAACAGTGGCTTTTCTTTGTGCACTCAAACGAGGCGTACAGACAAATCCCACTCTGAACATAAAGAAAACCGAGTTACCTTTTAAGAATGAACATAAATTCCTAGGCATACCTTTCTATAAAAACGTACTTTCCTGCTCCACATAAACGCTTTGAAAAAGAAAGCATTGCAGTATTTGAACATACTGAAAGTCTTTTCACGCAAACACAGGTTCTGATCGGGTATGCCTTCTACCGATCTATCGCTCTGTAGTACGCTTCATTTTAGAGTATGGTTGCATAGCGTATGGCTCAGCAAGGCCATCGTACTTGAAACGACTCGACCGAGTGCAAAACTTAGGTTTACGGCTTTCTAATGGTGCTTACAGAACGTCGCCCATAAATAGTCTTTATGTTGAAACTAACGAACCATCACTCACAGATAGAACTATGCTCACATGCTCATACATTATTAAAATTCGTTCCATGCCAAAACACATATGCTACCCAATAGTTACAAAGTGCCCATCTCGAACACTGTTTACCAACAAAGATCTGAAAATCAGACCACTTATTCTGCGCTTTGAAGAGAAATGCTAAGAAATAGATGTAATGGACACATTGCCTAACACTGCCTACAAACCTGACCCACTCCCGCTTTGGTACTGCCTGCCCTCTATGTGCGACTTCACAGTAACACATTTTCAGAAAAAAAACACCACATGAGCATATATTACGAGAATATTTAACTCTAAACGGAAAATAAGAGAATACACAGCCTTTTATACTGATGGATCAAAATCTGCACACTACGTCGGATGTGCCGTGGTTCAATATAATTTGGCAAAAAACAGTACGGCTGCCTGAGTGCGCATCCATTTTCACGGCAGAGTGTTACGCAGTCTCTGTGGCTGTAGAAAAAATTATAAATGAGAACGTTGTGAGCAGTATCATTTACACTCATTCTCTGAGCGTACTCACCTCACTTCACCATATAAATACAGTTACACCACTAATCGGTGACATCATTCATAACATAAGAAGAGCCACAACACAGAGACAAGGCATAAAACTTTGCTGGCTGCCAAACAACATCGGAATCACAGGCAATGAAAAGACGGATGGATATGCTGCGAAAGCTCGGAACAAAGAAATAAAGAACGTGAACATTCCATAAAGAGATGGCATGGAGCTGGTACAGTGTAAAATCAGTCGTAAATGGCAATCCCAATAGGACACTGAAAGAAATAAGCTACACTTAGTAAAACCCATAATAGATGATGGAAGTCATGCTCACAGCAAAAACGTTTCATCGAAGTTATTTTATGCCGTCTCCGTATTGGACACACACACCTAAAACATAACTTTCTAATGACAAAACAGGACAGATCTTCATGTGAGAAATGTGGAGATGAGCTCACAGTAAATCACATCCTATTCTCGTGCACAACTCGAACGGCTAAGAAAAAAATATTTTACTGTATTTTACAACGAACACATTCCCTTCCACCCCAATTTAATTTTAGATGATAATCTACTTTTAAGAACTTCATCTGTTTTTAGTTTTCTGAAAGACGCAGCTATTCTAAACAATGTAATATCACAGAGCTATTATTTCTAAAAATTCTTACCCTGTGCTTCTACGCATTTTATGACACACCTCAACCATTTTCTCAGGCCTGAGAAGAAGGCTGAGATCTACATTAGCTGAACTCCTCGGAGTCCTCGTTTGGACAAGGACTTTCACTGAGGACACCCGATTCTTGAAATAAATTATACCATGTGTTTGGCGCATGATAGCCGATACTAGCCCAGACCTCACGCTTGGTAGAAACTTGGACGACCTGCAGTGGGAAAGAATGCTTTCCACACTAGGCAGCGATCATCACCTAATTCGAATAACGCTAAACTATCGCCGATCTCAGCGCAAATTTACCCTTAAGCACACTAATTGGGACGCGCTCCGCAAATTTAGAGAAGCGCAGCCAACACAGGCCCCCTTCGACCTAGACACCTGGATTATTCAGTTGCAAAAAGACATTCGCCAACACACTCAAACGCTCGACTCTACGCCAGACACCCCTGTTATTGACAGCAAGCTCGGCCACCTCCTCCAAGCACAGGACAACATAACGCAAAGGTGGAAGACTCAGAAGCACAATAGGAGACTAAAACTCAAACTTGCCCAGATTAAATCCCAAATGTACAATGTAGTGCCACTCTTTGCAAAGCTAACTGGGCTCAGGTTTGTGACGGTCTCCGCGGCAATCTCTCCACAACCCGCGCTTGGCATCTGTTACGGCACATGCTAGACCCCACGCAATCCAAATCTCAGACGCGCCTTAGCATTCGCCGCCTCGCTCACAACCATCGACAGGACACCGACGCCTTCCTCGCCCAGGTGAAATGCACCTATACAACCCCCGGTCTCCCTTGCAAGTATCCTGATTATGCAGGCCCACCCCAGCCCGAGCTTGACGCCCTTATTACAGAATCAGAATTTCGCGCCGCCCTATTGAAATTACGGAATACCGCTCCCGGAGATGATCAAATTACCAATGCAGCTATCAGAAATCTTGACGATGCTTCCATCTCTGACTTAGTCAACTACTTTAACGAATGTTGGGAGGCAGGTACTCTCCCTACCTCGTGAAAGCATGGAAAAATTATTTTTATTCCAAAACCCCACAAGCCTATCACCCGAGACAGCATCCGCCCCATTTCTCTTACATCCTGTCTAGGCAAGCTTTTCGAGCACATAATTCTTGCTCGGCTAACAACGTACATGGAAGAGAACCACCTTTTTCCCTACAGTATGCTCGGCTTTCGTGCGCATCTATCTGCGCAGGACGCCCTACTTCAAATCAAGCATGACGTGCTTGATGATACCATCCCACACCACACTAAAGCTATCTTGGCAGTTGACCTCACCAAGGCATTTGACAGAATTCGACACGATGCCATCTTACGGGAACTGCAGGCTCTGCAGGTAGGCCCTAAAATATACAACTACGCTCGCGCGTTTCTCTCGGGCCGCACTGCCTCCCTGCACATAGGTCAGATTACCACATCCCCTTATACACTCGGAGAGCATGGAACCCCTCAAGGGGCGGCCCTTTCTCCCCTTTTCTTTGACGTTGCTCTCATCCCCCTAGCTCACAAACTGGTTCTAATCCCACACCTAAAGCATACCCTGTACGCTGATGATATTACCACATGGACCACTCATGGCTCTGACGGGGAAATTGAGGAAACTCTTCAGTTAGCAGCAGACGCCATCTCCTCTCACGCGTCATCCATCGGGCTCGAATGTTCCCCATCTAAGTCCGCGCTCTTCCTAATTAGGCCAAAATCTGGCGCTAACACGCCCATCCAAATCAATTTAAAAGGATCCCCTATCCCCATCACACCCGCCCTCCACATTCTTGGCCTCCACTTGCAGGATTCTGGACGAAATGAACACACCCTTAAAAGACTCAAGGCCTCCACGCAATCCATGTTGCACCTTCTACGCCGAGTGTCCTCCCTTAACAAGGGTTTAGACGAAGAGTACAACATGAAAGTAGTGCACGCATTTACGCTAAGCCGCATTCTATACGCAACCCCATATCTCAAATTGAACCGCACGGAAACCGAACACGTGAACGCAATGATCCGCCTTGCGACTAAGGCAGCCCTAAACCTACCTCGTAGCACTAGCACAGCCAACCTTCTTGCACTAGGCATGCATAACATCATTCATGAACTAGTTCACGCGCACCTTCAGACAGAGAACCTTAGAGTTGCCACGAGCGCCACTGGCCGCCATATACTCTCCTCCCTTCGCATCAACATACCCGCTAACCAGTCAACTCTTATAGCCATCTCTCGACACATCCATGCACCTCTCGTTGTGAAACCCCTTCCTCGAAACGTCCATCCCCAATATCACGTCCCTCGCCGCGTAGATCGCGCTAATGGCCTCCATAAGCATTATGGGCAAGCCCACGATGCCGTTTGGATAGACGCCGCATGTACAGCGCATGAAGCGGTAGCAGTTGCCTACAATCCAACCCTACCTCACCCCCTAACTCACCGTCTTCCCTCGGGTTCTACGCCTGAGGAGGCAGAGGAGACCGCCATCACCCTAGCCCTTGCACATTCGGACGCCCAATACATCTTCAGCGACTCCAAAACGGCTCTGTCCAACTTTGCCAGGGGCAGGATTCACGCCCCTGCCTGGCAATTGTTGAACACTCCTACTCAAAATTTACCGCGCAGGGTAGAGCTTCAGCGGGTGCCGGCTCACTCTGGGAACCCTGGAAACGAGGCTGCCGATAAATTGGCCCGAGGTTTGCTTTGCAGGGCTCAGGACAGTCTCGATCCAGGATTCTCGAGAGACCGGTCGCACACCTTTGCGGAGCTCACGCAAATACCCCGTTTGGACCGTCGGACTTACCCTCCTCCCTACTCCTCTCTTACGCACTCCCAACAGATCCTCTTCAGACGCCTCCAGACCCGCTCTCTGTCATCCACTCAGCTTTTATCCCACTATTGCGGCACATCCCCTGCATGCTCCCTATGCGGTGACCCCCACGCCACACTCTCCCATATCCTTTTCGGCTGCCCTGCCGACCCTCCCCCGCGGGGACAGCACGCCATCTCGAGCTGAGAGGACTGGAAGGTCCTGCTTATGTCTGCAGACCCGACATAGCAGCTTGCTGCGGTGACTCGGGCTGCCGACGTCATGTCCCGGCATGACCTACTTGATGCAGTGCGTGACCGCGCAGTGGCCCAGGGACCCAGCTGGGTCTAAAACTCACTTGTGCAATAAAGTTTTTCTGTCTTAAGCCTGTTGGGGGGGAAATCCGACTGTGCGGCCTGCCCGTGGCCCCCCCTGCCACCGGATACGGGCCGGTGTAGTTTCGGCTACTAGGCTTTGTTCCGGTGCAACGCACAGTGGTGGGGATGGGCTGGCCGGGGCCCGTCCTCTGGGGATGCAAAACCCCATGGGAGTGGCAGCGACTCCCAAGCGACTGAGTGGGCCAGTCGCGCACGTGAGGTCCGATGCCTGTGCGGAGGCAGGCCTGGTTTCACAATCAGGTTGGACTCACGGAATTGGACTCACGGAATTGGACTCAAAAACTGCTCGAAAATCAAAAAGCCTCTGCACGCGGGGGCGTGCGTGGCTACCGGCTGGCGCGTCAGTTTCTGGCTACGGAGAGGCCAGGTCCGCGCGGGGGTTTCCAGCAGAAGGGCTCCTTGGGAGCGATGTCCTCGGGGAAGCAGCCAGGGATGGCTGACCGCGGGGCCGTGAGGCTAGAGCGCGGGACGCCGAGGTAAGGGGGACCTTAGTAGGACCGATGCAAAAACCGTCGATGTTGCGGAGTAGCGGTGGAGTAGGCCCGGGTTATCTCACCCTCGGCCAGGTTCTTGGTTTGTGGCCCGGTCAGCCCGGCCCTGAACACTCCCTCCTCAGTAGGTGTGGAGCAAGCCAGGGAAGGAAATAAGTGCAAGGTTGGTTGGTTGGAAGCACAGGTGGGTCCCTGGGATCCACCACACATACTTCCGGAGTCTGAAAAGCCGCGAAAAACACTCGACGGTTAGTAGCTGGGAGCGTAATGCAAGTCCGAACCGGACCACTGAAAGTCGTGGAGGAGCCCGAGGCAGCTGCCCCGGGTTAGGATTCCCTGTCTCCGAGTCGGAGCTATTGCGTCGTTGGGTGGTCGGGCATCCCGTGAGTGGAGCCGCACCATTGGAGAACATCGACGCCCTCCCTGTCCTGGCCAGACAGGAGTCGAGCGATGATAAAATGAGGGTCAACATCTCGCTGTCGCCATTCCCATCACATTACCCATAACCCTTCCCTCAGTCCCATTCCCACAACCTATGTCCCACCCCCTCCGCTGCGTCCCAGGGGAGATCAGGGGAGTCTCCCCGGGCCCGCTCCCCCGGCTGTGGGTCGCTTAGTAGCATTACCCCATTTTTTTATTTTACCACCTTCGGGTGGCAAAAGTACAACATTGCCTTCGGGCCTTTTCATTTATATTACGATTGGGTTAAGCCTGTGATACTTTAGTGGTACAGGCAGGAGCTCATTGGTTTACGTTTTTTTTATGGCAGATCCACCATACTCTTTGTCTTAAGCCTGTTATACTTAGTGGCACAGGCAGGGGCCGATTGGTTTACATTCTTTTTCTGGCTGCCCCACCATGCTTTTTGTCTGTCTGTCTGATAGCCTGAGTTGCTTATGCCCCAGAAAACCCAATACCATACAATACAATAATTTATTTCTTCCTTTACGGCGCGGTTCGGGTGTTTACAGAGATATGTGAGACGGTTACTGTGTCATTTCTTTCCTCAAAAACCAATCAAAACAAGTAAACGACGGTGTTCATAGAGTTCATTTTCACGAAAGGAAGGGCGCCCAATCTAGCTTTCGATTTGTATATCATGGATTTGGGCAGCTAATTCACTTATCAACTGAAGTTGCCACAAACAGTGTTGGCGTTATGCCCACCCAACTGTACAGTCGTCTAAAATACCCAAAACGCGTACCGCTCGCTGATTCGGAATTTCCTTGAGAGTAATACTCAGATCATTCTTAAAAACACGCACAGCTGTACTTGTTTCTTGCAATCATTCCCTAAAAAACTGCCTTTCATTCCTAAGGTATTTGAACCAACAATTGTTTCAGGCATTATGCTTGAGAGCGCAAGTAAGCCACTAAAGTTAAAATGGTACAGTACTGATTAGTCCGAGTCTTGCATTTTAACAAAGCATTCACAAGGTCAGGTACTTCAAGCACACTCGCACGCATGCCTGCGCTTCTTTCACTCTATTCAGTAGCTCAAATGTTCCACCGATTCCCTCTAACTGCGCGACCCACTCGCCGCTGTCGCTCAGCCGTTTTATGAGCGTGAGCTCTTACTCAAGTTTCTCGATTTCTGGGGGTCTGCTACCACCTCCCTTCGGCGGGAAATTTTCTGTTCGATGAATTCAAGATGACGGCCCCCGTTGTAAATCGATATAGCAATCCGATTGCTGATTGATTGGTGACGTCAGTGATGTATCGAAGATGGCCGCCAATTGATGACGTCAGCGATAAATGTAAGATGTCGGCCGCCATAGAAAATCAATAGCAGCCCAATTGGTGATTGATTTTTGACAGCTATTATAAATCCCAAATGCTGGTCAATAATGGTAATTGATGACATCATTAATTATTCTTAGATGGCGGCCAACATACGCCACCACGTGGCTATGACGTCATAATCTAAGACGACAACATTTGGGTGTAAATTATGACTTCAAAATTCGATACATGTAGCAGACAGAAGTGAAACCACATTATTATAACGTCATATTAAAAGATGACGGCATAGTTCCGGAATCTTAAATTGAAAACGGTGGCCAAGTTCGGCTGCCAGTGATGACGTCATGGTCCAGTATGGCAGCTAGAATTGCAACCACGCGATTATGACGTCAGGGCATGAAATGGCGGCATAGTTTCGGTTTCTCTAATCTAAGAAGGCGCATGTCAATTTTACGTCATAGCCAAGATGGCGGCCATCACAATTATTTGCACCCGCGTTCTTGTTTTCATGCGTGCGTGCGTGTGTGTGCGCGTGGTGCCAAACACCGCGCATGACAGCCCTTCACAAGTAATGTGACATATGGTGTACAGTTTGCACAAAATATGCACAGCTAGGCCTAGTAGTCTGTGGACGTTAAAGAACCACAGATGGTCGAAATTTCCGAAGCCCTTCTCTACCGCGTCCGTCATAACCTGAGTCGCTTTTGGACGTTAATCCCCCGCTAAACCATAAACCAATCATGGCTCATTGCTCAGTCATTGTGTGACGGGGCTTGACTCAGAATTTTAATGTTTTCGCATTTCCACACGTGAGTTTATCTGCCGAAAAAATTAGTTTTGAGGAAAGGAATCCGCCGCGGTGGCTCAGTGGTTTGGGCACTCGGCTACTGATCAGTGGTACCCGGGATCGAACACGACCGCGGCGGCAGGGTACGTTTAGATGGAGATGCAAAGGCGCCCGTGTGCTGTGCGATGTCAGTGCACGTTATTTTCCCAGGGTGTCGAAATTGTTCCGCAGCCCTCCACTACGGCACCTCTTCCTTCCTTTCTTCTTTAAGTCCCTCCTTTATCCTTTTCCTTACGGCGCGGTTCAGGTGTCCGCCGAGGTGTCCGCCATTTCCTTTCCCCAACAACCAATTTATTTATTTAGGAAAGGAAATGGCGAAGTAACTGTCTCAGTAACAGGTGGACACCCGAACCGCGCCGTAAGTAAGCGATAAATGATGCCGTGCAAAAAACCACTGCTTTAACAACTGCTGAACATGGGTAGTTTTTGGTTGTTTTTGTTGGTCGTTGGGGAAAGGAAATGGCTCAGTATCTGTCTCACATCTCGGCGGACACCTGAACCGCGCCGTAAGGGAAGGGATAAAAGAGGGACTGAGAGAAGAAAAGAAGAAATAGGTGCCGTAGTGGAGGGCTCCGGAGTAATTTCGACCACCTGGTGATCTTCAACGTGCACTGACATCGCACAAGACACGGGCGCCTTTGCGTTTAGCGTTTCGCCTCCATCGAAACGCAGCCACCGCGGTCGGGTTCGAACCCAGGTACTCCGGATCAGTAGCCGAGCGCCGTAACCACGGAGCCACCGCGGAGGGTTGAACCCGAAAGCTGTGGTTTATCGGGTAAATATGGGCGCGGCTTGGCATCTGTAATGTTAAGCGCGTTCCGCACACAGCCGCCGAGGTGGCTCCGTCCGGGATTACTTCGAACAAAACATATTTAAACTGCGTGAAGTGTACAAGGAGCTATGTTTTGCAGATGAAGGTATCGAATTGACGAGAGTGTTGTGTTCCTTGAAACAGTTTTGATTTTCTCACGTGAGTGAAACGCATCTCCGCTCTTGATGTTCGAGAGTGCAGCGGAGAATATGTTTGTGATCCGTTGTGAACTGTCGAAACAGGCAGTAAAGACAAAAAAGCCGCGGTGGCTATGTGGTTAAGGCACTCGACTATTGACACGAAAGACGCGGGTTCGATACCGGCTGTGGCGGTCGAATTTCGATGGAGGAGAAATTCTAGAGGCCCGTGGGCTGTGCGATGTCAGGGCACGTTAAAAATCCGCCGGCTGTCGAAATTTTTTGGAGCCCTCCACTACGGCACTTCTTTTTTCTTTTCTTAGTCCCTCCTTTATCCGTTTCTTGCGGCGCGGTTCAGGTGTGCGCCGATATGTGACACAGATACTGCTCCATTTCCAATCCCCGAAAACCAGTTTTAAAGCAAGGGCTTTACTGGCCGCAGGATGAGCAGTTTCGCGTGATTCCTGGAGAGCCGTGCTGCGAATGTGCGAGGAGCAGTGACGACACACGGCGCATTTCTCTCTCTCGCTCCCTAGTCACAACTGCGCATGCGCCACTAGTAGCACCGAGCCACAGGTGAACCGCCGCTGCGCAGCGCCGCGCCTTTCCTCAAAATGCAACTTTAAATTTTCAGTTTTCTCCTTCTTTCCCTTCCTCCTTTATCCCTTCCTTCACGGCGCGGTTCTGGTGTCCACCGAGATATGTGAGACGGTTACTATGCTTTGCGCGCTCACCGCGCCATTTGGCATGACGTCACACCGTGCAGCTCGCCGCCGCCGCCGTTTGGTACGACGTCACACCGCGTTCCTTGTTGCGCTCGCCTCCGCTCGCTTCGCCAGCTTCGTCGCATGCCTGATAACATGTCGGAGTATTGAAAAGGAGAGCTCGCGTGCGCCACAAACACAGTTGTGTCGTCTTTAATGCGACAACATAGCTAGACAAAGAGTATGGTGGAGCTGCCACAAAAAAACGTAAACCAATAAGCTCCTGCCTGTACCACTAAAGTATGACAGGCTTAACTCAATCGTAATATAAGTGAAAAGGCCCGAAGGCAATGTTGTGCTTTTGCCACCCGCAGGTGGGAAAATAAAAAAATGGGGTAATGCTACTAAGCGACCCACAGCCGGGGGAGCGGGCCCGGGGAGACTCCCCTGATCTCCCCTGGGACGTAGCTGAGGGGGTGGGACATAGGTTGTGGGAATGGGACTGAGGGAAGGGTCATGGGTAATGTGATGGGAATGGGGACAGCGAGATATTGACCCTCATTTTATCATCGCTCGACTCCTGTCTGGCGAGGACAGGGAGGGCGTCGATGTTGTCCAATGGTGCGGCTCCACTCACGGGATGCCCGACCACCCAACGACGCAATAGCTCCGACTCGGAGACAGGGAATCCTAACCCGGGGCAGTTGCCTCGGGCTCCTCCACGACTTTCAGGGGTCCGGTTCGGAGTTGCGTAACGCTGTCCAGCTACTAACCGTCAAGTGTTTTTCGCGGCTTTTCAGACTCCGGAAGTATGTGTGGTGGATCCAGCCAATGGAATTAGACACCCAGGGACCCACCTGTGCTTCCAACCAACCAACCTTGCACTTATTTCCTCCCCTGGCTTGCTCCACACCTACAGAGGAGGGAGTGTTCAGGGCCGGACTGACCGGGCCACAAACCAAGAACCTGGCCGAGGGTGAGATAACCCGGGCCTACTCCACCGCTACTCCACAACATCGACGGTTTTTGCATCGGTCCTACTAAGGTCCCCCTTACCTCGGCGTCCCGCGCTCTAGCCTCACGGCCCCGCGGTCAGCCATCCCTGGCTGCTTCCCCGAGGACATCGCTCCCAAGGAGCCCTTCTGCTGGAAACCCCCGCGCGGACCTGGCCTCTCCGTGGCCAGAAACCGACGCGCCAGCCGGTAGCCACGCACGCCCCCGCGTGCAGATGCCTTTTGATTTTCGAGCACTTTTTGAGCCCAATTCCGTGAGTCCAACCTGATTATGAAACCAGGCCTGCCTCCGCACAGGCATCGGACCTCACGTGCGCGACTGGCCCACTCAGTCGCTTGGGAGTCGCTGCCACTCCCATGGGGTTTTGCATCCCCAGGGGACGGGCCCCGGCCAGCCCATCCCCACCGCTGGCGTTGCACCGGAACAAAGCCTAGTAGCCGAAACTACACCGGCCCGTATCCGGTGGCAGGGGGGGGGGGGGGCACGGGCAGGCCGCACAGTCGGATTTCCCCCCCCAACATAGCCAGACAACCAGAATAACCTTGACTTGCAATCAAGATTAACCAAGGCTAACCATGCTATGCCTTAACTTTAACTACGTATATCCTGGCATAGCCGAGCTAAAACACTGCCAATTTTGGGGAAAGGAAATGGCGCAGTATCTGTCCAACATATCGGCGGACACCTGAACCGCGACGTAAGGGAAGGGATAATGGAGGCAGTGAAAGAAGAAAGAAAGAAAGAGGTGCCGTAGTGGAGGGCTACGGAATAATTTTGACCACCTAGGGATCTTTAACGTGCACTGACATCGTACAGGACACGGGCGCCTTAGCGTTTCGCCTCCATCGAAACGCAGCCGCCGCGGTCGGGTTCAAAACCGGGAACTATGTATCAGTAAATTTAAAGATACACCACAGCTTTCGCTCTCTAACCAGGCTCCACAGCAGTTGAACAGCTGCTATTTTTTGGGGGG